>JAVRXN010000009.1:36449409-36629409 GCA_033556935.1 Timema podura
AACAAGTGAATTTGCCCTGTAGACCTTGACATACCTTTAATTTTGAGACAGAGGCAGTTCCCAATTAAACTAGTGATCTCAATGACTATCAATAAGTCTCAGGGTCAAACCTTTGGTAGGGTTGGTATCTATCTGGCTAAGACAGTTTTTAGCCAAGGTCAGTTCTACGTGGCTTTTATAAGATAAGAAGCTCAACAAATTTAAGGGTTAAAGTCGTAAGGATCAAATCGGGGGACACTGATTTCGAAAAACCTCAAAAGTACCCTATTCACATAAAGTATTGTTAATAAAGAAATTGTTAGTTTGTTTACTAAAAATAAGATTAATTTATTTAAGTTGCACTTTAGCCACTCTTAATTAATATATTTGAGTGAGATAAATATAATGTAATAACAAGCTAACCCAACCTAACAAAACCTAAGCTTTCATGCATCTAGAAATAGAAGTTTCAGTTTTTTTTTAAGGTTGGGTATTATTCTCATAGACAGGCTTAAATACTAGTAATTATATAGTTTTAGAAATGAGATTTTCCACGAAATTTCGATCTTCCATTGCTGCTTTACAAAATGATTGTTTCTGACAATAGTTTCAGAGTAAATGAAGGAAAACAATCTAAAAATGTTACTATGCTACTATCAAGCTTAGCTTTAAGAATATAATAGTGATCTTATTTAGGAGAATTATTGTCACGGTAGGTGTATACCTTGATTTTGGCTCGAAGAACAGTAGTGAAAATTCAAACACATTTCATTGCGGCCAACATTGATAATATTTAAGTATATTATTAGTGTTATTCTTTAGATATTGATGTTAGCTATTAAAAGTTACAGTGTCAGATAACATAAATTGATGCATGAATATGTTAAAATTGTTTTAATAACGTTAGCAACTAACCTTTACTGTTATTCCTAAAAAAAATCATACTGTGGTTATTATGTTATATTATTAATATTTTTATTACTATTATGCACGCCATATTATTGAAGAGATTTAATACGTACAAATTGACTTGACTATAGAACACCTTGCATCCAGTTTCCAAGGCGTCATTTCATCACTGTCAAAGGGGAATTCTAATTACACAACATTACTTTTTATCGGTCCTGTAAGGTCGGACTAGTAGAAAGTGTTCATTTCAGATATGCGCTGCCAACTGCATTACAATGTCTAGCAGTTGGATTTTACTACATAGTTTTGTTAATATAATGTATGCTAAAACTTGTTGAAAATACGCGTTTCAAAACGGGAGGAAGTGTCCAAAATGATTGAAAAACTTTATCGGTGTATTTCTATCAGTTTATTGAAACAACTGCTGATATTAGTGAATTATTAAAACACAAAACTAATATCGAGGGAGTGAAAGCCTGTAGCTTTGTTTGGACGTGCTGCTACTCTACTGACTGAGGATTAGAGGCTTGTTTCATGTCAACATACATTACACACTTGTCACTTTCCGTCCAAGACTATACAATATTATTTATAACCAATCCGCTTCAGTGTCCGCATGGTCTAAGGCGTTACCCTCGCAATTGATTAGACTGCCGACGATGAGGAGATCGTGGTATGAATACCGGTTGGGTTTAATGAATGTGATTTTCATAAATGGTTATTTGGTCTGCCTTCACGCAAACGTGGTTACATTTCCTTTAAATTAAACCTTCCCCATCACTAAAATATGGTCGTAATTAATACAAGCGTACAGCCTGAATGTGTAGGGACTAATGAGACGTGGTGTATATATTTTGCATAATGGCAAGGGGATAGGCAAGCAGACAGAATGTCCCTATATCAGTCTCACTTTGTCTGTTTTATCAGTAGCATGGAGGTCCGGGTTCAAATCCTAGCTAGATGTATTAAAGTGATATTTATTAAATTATTTTCCAATACACTAACAGGCAAAGATAAGGACACCACCCCCTAATTCTACCCTCCTCATCCCTACCCTAAGAGTGTAAATAGCGAATAGCCACAACGTGGAGCTTGTACAACGAAAGGATGAACAATTAAAATTCAGTTAATGAAGCATTTAGTATTAAAAACAGTTTTACACATATTTTAATCTCAAAGAGAGTTACAATTTGAAAAGTTATAACATTTCCAGCTCTTTTGAGTGATGTATTCATATTTTGAACAACCACAATGATACAACATACACGAAGGATGAATATAATAATACATAATTAGCTCGAGTCAGGAATCTTCTCAGCACTGCCCAGATAGAAATGTTCACCATGGAAAACTATTGTAATAAACGTCCTTTGATGTACATAGTTTAATTACCTCCCAAACTTCTTTCCATAGGTTAGATTATGTAGTTGTCAATGCGATAGTAAACGGAATAAAATATCAAAATATCAAAAACATTAAAGTCCAGCTCATTATCTCTGTTGGTAGTCCTTGTTATAATTTTCTAAGGGTACCCGGCTTGACTCGGGGCATGACCAAGAAATTGTAAATGGTTAAATTGTGGTCTGCTTTCTCACAATGATAAACCTGAAAATTGGATGTTGGGTCTGTTCTAAAGCCAAACTTAGTTCTGGAAGTTCATTCGGACAAAATATGGTGAATATTTGTACGTACACAATATCCTACAACCCTACTGGGGTATTTATATTATTATATTAATAAGGAAGAGATAAGGAGGGTAAATTTGAGAGAAAATCGACCTGCCACAGAGTGAAAGGAGAATTTTAAAACCTTTTAGAAAATAACACCTCTTTACACCCAGCTGGGGTTTAAACCCCTAAATTCCCCATCTCAAGCAAACCTGACAAGACCAGACCGATGTCTTAGTCCGCATGCCCACTGGTGTAAGATAAAACAAACTATGAATTGTCCGACTATATTTCTTGATGGTTGAATACACTTGTACATTTTACGAATGGCCACGTTTGTACAAATAATCAATGCTAGAAATAGACACGAATTGAAAACCTTCCCGTTCATTCCCCTCGAGTTCAATGACGTGTTGTTCACTGGACGAAGCCTCCTACTCCTGACACCTTTACAAACTACTCGCACGGAATTTCGGATTTCATTTAGTTTGTAGACAAACCATTTCAAAGCAATTTGAATGTATATTCAAACAAAATAATAAAGATATATGTACTATTTTAGTTTCAGGATTGTTCATTGACATGTCCTGGTGTGATATCTCGACTGGTCCAATTCATTGTCTTTAAAAACACTTGAGAAACAATTTGCTTACATTTTCTGATGGGTTTTAAGACTGGGAGGCAATCAGCTATTCTGCTTTCATGAAGTTACGGGGAGGTATACATTAAAACTACTGATTTTGGCGCAACAAACACCAAATATCTTAAATCATAACAATCAAAATATTGGCTATAAAATTTTATACCATTTTTTATAATTATATTTTCCCTATTAATCTTTATATCAGTTTAATTATAAATGGTGAAACCTCTCTACAAAGACACCCCAGGGGACCAGCGAAAATATAAATACTGTTCGAATTAAATTGCGTCAAGTACACAATAACTGGTTAAAATAATATTGGAGATTAAAATAATTACTTAACCAAATTTATAAAAAAAAATACAAATAATTATATTTCACAAGCTTTCTCGTGTCTATAAGATATATTAAACTGGTCAACACGATTTTTGGCACAAGGAACAATGAAGGTGTTTCTAACATAAAACTAAACACTGAATTAAGAAATCTATCAGAATATTTTTATCACACACACATACACAGAGTTTTTCTTCTATGAAGCTTTTTATAAATAAATATATTGAAAGATTTGACCTATTTTATCACAATTAGCTATGTAATTTTTCCTTTATATATATATATATATATAAAAGGAAAAATTACATAGTTGCAAAATAATATAATCACTAGACAAAGAAGAACTCAAACTCTCAATGTAAACACTGTGGGTGTCAGTACTATATATATAATATATATATATATATATATATATATATATATATATATATTACTATATATATATATATATATATATATATATACTATATATATATATATATATAATATATATATACTATATATAATAGTAATACAAGTAGATTCCAGATAGATCCAACTGGCAGACAGATGAGCTATACAATGTGTTGTGACATAAACTCGTCATCCCTCTAAGCAACCTATGCCAGTTTTGTACTGACACCCACAGTGTTTACATTGAGAGTTTGAGTTCTTCTTTGTGATTATATTATTTTGCAACTTTGTTGGTGTCGCTAATGTGTCCTTATGCCAAGGAAGTGTTTAAATCATCAAGATACGTTCTGTTATGTGTGTGGGGAATTGACATTTAAAGCTCAACGGCGAAGTATCATTTCATTAGTTAGAAAAGGCTCTGGGATATATTTTGCTGCTGAGTAGAAGGCAAAGATAAGAACTGGTGCCCTCATATCTGCTGTTTGATCTGTGAAGTGTTTGACAGAATGGTTAAACGTAATCCAGATATATGTGATTTGCAGTTACCATAGTTTGGAGGAGACCCCAAGATAATTCCTACTGCTATTTTTGTTCAACAAAGATAAAAGGAATAAAAAGTAAACTCAAAGACACAGTGATAAATCCAAATTCGCCACTATCTATCAGAACGGTTCGGCATAGTGAGGACTAACCTGTACCACAGCCTCCATAAAACCTAACTGTAGATGATAAAGACTCGGAAAACGATCTAATTCAACGTGATGTACCATGACAAAGGATGGGTTGTGAAATCACAACCTGCTCCTTTGTCACTGCTCCTCTGACGTCACATTAACAACCTGTTCCTGACAGACGAAAGGAGCTGTTCCTTTTTATCACTGGTCCACGGATAAAATACGCGCTGTAAC
Source organism: Timema podura (assembly GCA_033556935.1). Classification (NCBI taxonomy): domain Eukaryota; kingdom Metazoa; phylum Arthropoda; class Insecta; order Phasmatodea; family Timematidae; genus Timema; species Timema podura. The sequence goes on from JAVRXN010000009.1 coordinate 36,454,245, forward strand.
AGGTCCGGAGTAAACTTGTTCTTTTATGCTCCGGAGATATTTTGGAGCAGTCGTACAGTAGAAAGGAAGTGGATAATTTTTGTTCTTGTCACAGCGCTGAGATCAGAATTGAAGGGACCCGCTTGCTGATAAAATGATTTAAGGCAAGGGTCAGAAACTTCCGGTCCACTGACTGATTGTATCTATCCCACAAAATATTGAGCAAACAAACAACTTGTTCAAAAAAATTTACTTAATAACTAATTACTACATGGGAAATGCAAAATTGAACTTATTTACTCTACTTTTTTTACTTTTCTTTTTTTCAAATTAGCCAAACTTTTTTTAAAACCCCTATGGCCCGCGATATCAAAAAAGTTGCCAACCTCTGGTCTCTGGCTTCACTCTCACACTAGACTGGACTGCCGATTGATTATAGGTAGATTAAGGTTAGATTCCGGTTGGGTGCACTGATGGTAATTTTTCCTAAACGTTTTCAAATCTCATTACAAACAAATGTGGTTCACTTCCTCTAAAATCAACCATCTTTATCCCTAACACATTGGCGTAGTTAGAATAAATGCGTATTGCCCGAACGGTCAGTAGAAGCAGTGCTAAAAAAAACTAGGCTGAGAGTAGGTACGAATATAGTGCCTGTGACAAAAAAGAGCAGGTAAAATGAACAGGTCCAGTGGTGGAGCAATAACAGATTGCTCCTACTCCACTAATGGAGCAGTTTTTCCCATCCCTAATTTCATGACGACTGTACAATGGAGTGATCAATCCCCGCCAACAAACATTCCATGGACTTACCCTATTTCATCGTTGCTTCCTGCCGTCCAGGTCACCTCAACTTAAGAAAAATCACCCGACTGAAATAGGTGTACACAAAAATGTTTGAACAATGAGTCTACATTGTCATAATATCCCGCCAGAACGCAGTCTCCCCTGAGTTTGGACAACGCGCAAGCGTGTGAGCTAGGGGAATGAAATAATAAGTTATCCTGAATGTCCCCACACCGCGCATCACCAGACAAACATTACAGTGCGCATGCGTCTGTATTATATCGCTTCATGAGTGAACATTGATGACCGCATCAAGAATAAAATCATGTGTTATCTACCCCTACCGACTTTCCCCATCTGAGAAGAACTGTTTAAAAGCCAGTGATTATTTGTGTAATTTACTATTTGATGTCCAGCGAGTTGTAGGGACTTACTCATGTTCTATGTAAGTCAACATTTATTTTCGGTTTGTTTATTTATTTAATGTTTTTATCAAAATTACATTTTTGGGTATAACTACTTAATATTGTGCGATGGAAAGTACTTATTTTGTTTTGGCTCAGTTTCATTTATGTTTTTTTTTACTTATTTACATTTTGGTCTAATTTGTATGCTAAATTTATGTGTGGGGTTAGTGTTGTATCGGAATTCTCATTAATGTATATACTTCACATGTAGGTAGCTCGCGTTTGATGCATTCTTTATGTTTTCTAAAATCTATTCAATATGCCAGTATGAAGAGTAAGTCTTTATAACATGTAACTTATGATTAGCTTAGGGTCATTTGACCATCAAAATTTTATTGCATTATTTTAATAAGTGTATAAATATAAGATATAAATATTGATTCAATGATTTCAAATAATTACAATTCTCGAGTTATAAGTAGTCAAACTTACTATTTTATCCATTTTACGTACTAATTTTAAGGTAAAGTAGTTAATGTATGGGGATTAAATTTATCCTAGCTAGCTAGACATGCATATGAAGTGTATGCAATGAAGTATTTACAATATCTTTAATAAAATTAGTTTTTAATTTATAAGCTATTTAATAGTTGTAAAATTACATAATTTTTATCTTATACAAGTATTTTTTGTTTTATATCCCGACACTTTGATTTTATACTATTTTGTATTACATAATGTCGTTATTTAAAATTTGTTTGGTCTATTAGTCTAACTCAACTCTTTTATTTTGTTAATTACACTGCGTTAATCAATGCAAACGTAAATTTGCTATGTCCATTTTCTGAAATTCTTGCTTTGACTGTACCTACCAATAACACAGACTTGACGGCCAAGGAAGGGTTGGGCTACCCCGGTCTCCGACTAATGACTTACCCTTAATTGCTTTTTTTTTTTAGCACCGTGTCTTACTATCCGAGTGATGAGTTGTGACATTTATTTAGTCTCTTTTTCCTTCATCTAGTAATTTGGCACTTGGATAGTATTTTACTGTGTTAGTTTTATTCTTCAACTCAGTGTCAAAGGAACTCATCTCTTGGTACATCAAAACGCGTAATGATTTTAAACCTATTGTTTATCTGAATATTACAATTAGCTTCATAAATGTATAAAAATATATGAGTTTCACTTTTATTACTGGTTGTAAATTGAACATTAAAAATTATATAAAATCTTAAAAGTTTTGAAAATATATATATATTGTCATATGAATACTGCATTTCTTCAAGCATTATCTAAAAAAAAATCATAATTTTGCGTGTTTATTGAACATGGCTATGTTCAACTCTAAAAAGCAACTTGCATCAAGACCAAGAAAACGAAACAAAAAGGTGAAATCGAATAAGAATCGGTATAAACTTAAAACAATGGAAGATTTGATTTACGATGTTTTCAGGTAAGTACAAGGCCGGTGACGGGGGGGAGGAGGGGGTTCAAACCCTCACCAAGATTTTATAAACAAAATATATGTGGCTTTATTTATGGTTCAAACAATATCAAAATTAAGATACAAGTACAAATTAGGCAGCTGTGTAACCATAAAAAGCACTTCAGAGAGCTTCTAGAGGTGTTTAGTATCTAGAATTTGTCCTAGCCTCTGGCAGTTAGGGGATTATGTTGCCAAAAAAAACTTCAGATGTTTTTAAATTCTAGCTTCAGATTTTTTTTTAAATTTTAGCTTGCCCCCTGAAATTATTGGCTGGCTACGGCCTTGGGTACGTAATAAACTCATAACAAACGTAGGAGATGTATACATGTGGCGTATATATCATTTGCTAAAGACATTGTAGCTCCCTACTTGTTGTAGTTGGTAAGGAACTATATCATACATTTAAATTCACCACAAAGAGTTTTACAGTAAAACCTTGGATTGCGAGTAACTTGGTCTGCGAGTGTTTTGTAAGACGAGCAAAATTTTTCAATAAATTTTAACTTGATAAACGAGCGATATCTTGCAATACGAGCAGTTTCATTGGATAGGTTCTTTGTTAAAGTCGCACAAAAAAAAATTTGAGTTAGCCAACATATAGCAGTGATTCCGTTAGTGACAGTGAAAGTCGTCCTAAACAATAACTCACCTCCTCCTATCTCTCTCGTCCACCTCACACCAGCCACCATTAAATTTAATTAATAAATTTGATTACAGTACAGTTACATTTAAATAACGAAAATAAAAAAGTATTAATCATTATTAATTACATATTTTTGGGTTGTGGGACGAATCATCTGAGTTTCCATTATTTCTTATGGGGGAAATTCACTTTGATATACGAGTGCTTTGTATTACGAACACGTTTACGAAACGAATTATGCTCGCAATCCAAGGTTTTACTGTAGTTTGAATTACGGCTTCCTTAAATAATTACTAATGAATATCAACACACAAGCTGCAAAATAATTTTAACCATGTGAATGTCCGTATGGAGGAGAATACAATCTAATTAATTTAAATTTGTTGAAGTGACACCTGGACATTAGAATAAAATTGAGCCTGGGATCTTAGCGCGTCAATAATCCAAGATTCGTCCCTCGCTTATGATATTATATCCACGCGCACTGACGATAGAAAATGTAGTCAGTTTAGATTATAACTTATGTAAATATTATAGTATAGGCCTTTATCAAAGGTAGTAGATTACATGATTTGACGTATGAATTAGTGAACCCATTTCTAGTAACTTTTATAGTTGTCAAATAGTGATCTTCTTATTAAAATCAGTCTAAATCATAAATTCAACTTATCCACTAAGAATCTTAGTTTAAATTACGGCTTCAACTCGGAACCCATTGTTGTTTGTTGTTCAGGTGCCTTGTTACCAGTGGTTGATATACTCCATTATTTTATGTCCCGGGGCATTGTTACCAGTGGTTCATAATATTCTATTGTTTTATGTCACATAGCCTTGTTACCACGGGTTCATAATATTTTATTTTATGTCCCGGAGCCTTGCTACAATTGGTTCATAATATTATATTTTGTATCCCATTGACTTGTTACCACTGATTCATTATATTATATTTTAGGTCCCGAGGGTTTGTTACCACTGGTTCATAATATTTTATTGTATGTCCCAGAGCCTTGTTACCACTGGTTCATAATATGCTATTTTATATCCCAGGGCCTTGTTACCACTGGTTCATTATATTTTATTTTATGTCCCAAGGGTTTGTTACCACTGGTTCATAATTTGCTATTATTTCTGTCCCGGGGCCTTATTACCACTGGTTCATAATATTTTATTGCTTTAAGTTTCAGGGCCTTGCTACCACTGGATCATAATATTCTATTTTATGTCCCGGGGGCTTGTTACCACTGGTTCATAATTTGCTATTATTTATGTCCCGGGGCCGGGTTATTACTGGTTCATAAGATTCTATTGTTTTATGTCCCGGGGCCTGATCACCAGTGGTGGAAAATATTCCATTATTTTATATCCCGGTGCTTGGTTACCAATGGTTCATAATATTCCATTATTTAATGTCCCAGGGCCTTGTTACCACTGGTTCATAATCTACTATTGTTTGATGTCCCGGGGCCTGGTTACACGAGTAGGACATGACTTGTACCAACTGGTTGAACTCATGCATATGCGGACAAAATGATCAACAGCCAACTGGTTAACCCAAAAAGACCAACTTAGGAAATTGATGCCTTACTAATGATGATTTTAATCCACAAAATTACCGTATAACTAAAGGGGTAGTAAGACGTGGTGCTAAAAAAATCCACTAAATTGGTAATTTTTTCCCCTTAGCTTCTCACTCCCCTTCCCCGTTTGAGCTATACGCAGAATAAGGAATGTGAATGCGCATTGAACCATGTGACCACAAATGTGGGTATTTATTAAAGTTATAAATTTTATTAAAAATAATATTTCATAGACTTTACTTGTTATTCTCCGTTTACGATTTTGTTGTCGACACGTTGTTTGTAATGTATTGGCTTGTTGGTCAATTTGTCAATTGACCAATCCATCTCGACTTTAGTATACCAGTAGGTAAATCTTATCACATGGTCCTAAACGTGTCGATCACTTGAAACACTCAAGCTTTGAAATATTTTTATTTATTTGGTTAACCAGTTGGCTGTCGATCACTTTGCCTTCTTATGCATAAGTTTGTCGACCAGTTGGTCCTAGTCTTGTAGGCCACTTGACCTACGTGGCATTCGAAAATTTTTACAGCTTTTCGGCTGGTTTGTAAGATGCCAATCATGAGCTCTGTTAACTATTATAATAATAACAACGAAAAGTAATACTTTTTTTACTACAAATAAAGAACTCTCAAACCTGCTCCGGTGCTAGCATGATCTCTAAGGCGTCACTCTCGTCGTGGACTAGATCGTTAAAGACAGGGAGATCGGGGTTCGATCTCGGTCAGGCGTACAGAAGGTAGTTTTATTATAAATTGTTTCCCACTCTCTCTAAGCAAATGAGAGTGCACTTCCTCTAAATTCAGCTTTCCTAATCCCTAACTATTTAGCGTAATTAGTACATGTGAGTATACCGCGAACGGATAGTAATACTCGGTGCTTAAAGAATAATAAAAGAACCCTTAAACTTTCACCACTCAAATTATTTCATTAAATTGCCGAATAATACTTTTTTTTCTTCTAAGAACACATTTTGTAAATATAGGCCTAGTAATATTCAGTACAATAAATACTTTGCGACACGTGTAATAAGTTCATTATTTTAAATTATTAATATTCTATGAAACTTAGTAGCCAGGATTCATACTCAAGACCACAACTCCCAGGTGAGCCATGCAGTGATAATTCATGTTCTAAATTACTAAATAACAGTGAAGTTCCTTAGCGGAAAAAATAGGTAGTGTTATGACAACACTGTTGTGAACAAATAGCTGGCAATCCCAGGTTACTTTCCCATTCCACCTACCCACCCCCCCTTTACAACATAACACCCCCCTTCAACCATGTTAAAAATTCCCTGTCAAAATGTTATAGCCTATTCATTATAGGAGAAGCTTGTTGGACGAATCGCCTTAAATTAGGTATAGCTTTGCTAAATAACATCTAGGATAATAATATTCTGTAAGTTGTCGTGGTAGTAATACATTTTTCTATATGCGTAACTTTAATAAATATATCTGGCCTTGCGACTAGCACACTTCTCGGACAGTTGATGCCACCTTTAGTTGGGGTAATTGTATATATAGTTAAGCGCAGAATTCTCCTATATATTTTTGATTATGTATATTTTCTAATATTCTACTTTAGTATTGTAAAAGGTAGAGCTATCTAGTGTTAGAATTAAACCATCATATGTCGCGTGTCAGCCTTGATGACCCATGTTAATATTTTGATTTGTTTTTTGGTAATGTTCATGTTTCAAAGATTCGAGTTTCAAGGGATATACTATTTTTATGGGGTTTATACGTATTCCCGGTCATTATATTTACACTACTAATTTTCCAAATTGGAAAACTTGTTGTTTGAGAATAAACAGGCTTGTATAGCCTATTTCCAATGTTTATATGCTCTTTATTAACACTTGCATATTATGATCCATTACTCTCTAACTGCTTAAGTTCATTTACCCACTCTCCACTATGTTTACTATATTTTGGGGATAGCCAACATGGGCTGGATGTATAGTGATATACAAATTACGAATTCCTGTAGAATATAATTATTTCCATTAGCCCTACTGTTTTCGTGACTTTGTACACTGGTCGGTTGCTGGTGCCTGCTGTAGTCAACCAACCGAGTTGTCGGTACAGTGAGGAGCAACATGACTCTACTTTTGAAGCACGTACCTATTCTTTTGAGCCACATCTGCTAGCTCAAGGTGATTTAAATGACCTCCTCGGGATTTGAATTTGTCCAAAAAACAGTCTGAACTTCTGGAATCCCAGCTGAAGGCCTGGAATTTACTTCAGAGTGACACTAAAGTGTGTTTTTTTCTGTAACTACCAGGGAAAAATTGTATTCTCAAGAAAATTATTTAGTTTATTATAACACTATTTGCTATGTGACTATGCTCTTGATCATGATCAAAAAACAGCAGGATAGCGACTGTTTATTGATTCATCTAAAACTAGCTTGAAAGATGTCTTCTAGCATAATGGAAACAAATTTCCCTCTGCGCCGTCATCTCATGTCGCTAATATGAAGAATCTTACCAAAATATGAAATTACTTTTGGAAAAAGTTCATTATGATAAGTAGAATTGGAACATATGTAATGGTTTGAAAATCACTGCACTGTTACTTGGTTCGCAGCTCAGCTATACTAAATTCTGTTGATTCTTGTGCGAGTGGGATAGTTGTGACAAGAAAAGTCATTACATAAAGAAGGAATTGTCAAAGTGTGAGTCTCTTACTCCTGAAAAGAAAAATGTTGCACATCTGCCACTGGTTGACACTGAATATATTTGTTTACCTCCACTTCATATCAAATAATTAAGGTTTTTTAAGAACTTGGGCTATGAAAATTGGTGCTGGTTTTACTTATGTGAAGGTAAGGTTTCCTTGAATAAGTTATGCTAAAATTAAAGAAGGCATTTTTGTGGGCCCTCAAATAATATATTTGATTCAAGATGGAAAATTAGAAGATATATTAAGTTAAGATGAAAAATCAGCGTGGAGATCATTCATAAGTATTAAAAGAAAGGCTTGTGGGAAACTTTAAAGCACAGAGCTACCGTGACATTGTGGGTGAACTCTTACATTCATTTGAAGATATGGGGTGTAAGTGCTGCTTAAAATTTATTTCTTGGCCTCTCGTTTGGATTTCTTCCCCGAGAATCTCGATGCCGTCAGCGACGATCATGGACAGCGATTCCATCAAGACATTTCAATCATGGAAAAGAGGTACCAGGGAAAATGGAGCTCTAGTGTGCTCGCTGACTATTGCTGGACACTTAAGATGGATGTTCCAGATGCTAAATATACAAAAAAAATCATCAACTGTCAATTTTTAGGTAGTATAAATATTGTGATAAATGTACGTAAATATACTTTTTATTTTAGATCTAGCCTGTAGTGTCACTAAAATCCCTGCGTGATAGAGAAAAACTAGTTGCATATTTGAATTCAACATAAAAATTAGATCTCATAAAAATTAGATCTAATAAAAATGATTAAATAAAAAGAACATACTATATCTGTTTATTTAAATGCCTGGATGCGTAGAAAGTGGCAGTGGGTAATAAAATTAATGGGTAAGATCAGGGTAGAGATGGTTAGAGTATATGGGACTAGAGAAGAGGTCTATAATAAACTCTGTCAAGTGGAGTCAAAGAGGAGAAGAATACATGGTTTTCTTCTTCACGAAGTTAGCCATTTACTCTCGTGTAGAAAAACAGTTGCTTACAAATCGGCTACTCAGTTGAGTAATACCTTTACTCAATTTTAAACATAGAAAAACTACATTTTCAACCAACAATAATTGTTGACCCGGCCGCAATTGTCAGTGTGACATATAAATGTTTATTTAACTACGTTTATTGATTTGGGATGAGCAAGGCTAATGCTAACTTTATAAGAAATGTACTAACAATTTCGTTGAGTAGAAGCGTAAACTATTTATGAAAAAATACCTTCAGTACAACCAACCGGGTTTCAAGCCACAAAATCCTGGTCACCAGAACTATCATCTTTCAATTTATTTATAAATTGATTTTCTTAAAATCCATAGAAATTGTCTTGAAGTCTTGATTGCAATCTATTTCGAAACAAGCATAGTTAGCTGTGAATTTCTGTTAAAGCTGTATTGTGCTTCTTTCATTAATATCCAAAGCGAGGTCATCAAATTATGAACTAAATTTAAAAAAAAAGCAATAGATCTGGTTTCCTCTTCCTCAACTCAAAAAAACTTAACCACTTTCGGACAGTTGTCTTTGTCTTAGCCTGAACCTGAAAAACATGATTTTATTCTGGCCATACTTTTATAACTCTCCCGAGAACATATGATGAAATAAATTGTGTCGTTACATGTCGCAATAACTCAGACTATTTCAAGCTTACCTTAGTTCAACTAAAAAGGTCCCCTCAAAGTCAGGGAAATTTAACGTCCCGTGGTGATATTGATTTTTAGCACTGAAATTGGTACGTCCCGCAAAAATTGGAAGGTCTGGCAATACTGCATTTGGCTCACTTCAAAATGCATTTGATAGGAATTTAACACCTGCTCTTAAAAATAAATAAAGAAATAACCGGAAATCCTTTCTCTTACGCTCACATATCTACTACAGTGCTTGAGGGTTGAATGTGAAACTTTAATGTCAGAATTCTTGGTCTACTGTGGGCCACATGCTAAATTCCATATTATAATCAAAGAATTTACAAATACATAACTTTTTCCTGTTATTCAACAATCTGACATTTTTACAAGGGAATATTCATCTTTACTCACATAAACACTGATTTTGGTAGGAAGAGCGTTCTTGAAGTTCTTTTACCCGAGCATAATCCCACTTTAGATTAGGACTTTGGTAGGATACAATGACCTTTCAGTGATTAATTTGCCTACGTCACAGAAAAGTGAATAAATAGCATGGATGGACGGGCGTATTTACGTGACACAGCCTTTATTGAAACTCTTTGTACCTAAATATTGTGTTTTAGCTTCATGCGCGAGTCCAAATCGTGAAACACAACACAAAAAACAATTCATCATTACATTTGATCACATCTGTGGTTTGTATAGAAATCAGTTTGTTTTCAAGCGACGGTAGACAATGGATAGTGGGAGCCCAACGTTAAACAAAAGGGAAGGTTGTACCAAGCGCTGGTGGATGGACAATCAACTTCTTCGTGGCAATCCACTAAACAAATGTGACTTTCATCGGGCAAGGTCGTGGTGATAGGTCGGTAACAAAGGTCTGGTCAATATCACATGTGTAGCCCATTCAACTTTTTTTTAATCAAATATAGAACGCTTGGAAACTATATGATACCATGCGTCAGAAACAACAGGAATACGTCATTGCGATCTCAATTATTATTATGTTTATTTGTTTCTTACTATTTTTAATTTGTACATACAACACAAAGGAGTCAATAAATACTTAATTAAGAGGAGGGACTGATATAGAATATACCTGCACAAGTGATGAATTAAATGTAATAGTTCATACTGAGTAACCTGGTTCAGATTTAAACCCTGGTCTCCCCATTAATGTAATTCAAGTACAATAATTAGAGTACTACGCCCAAGACCACTCGGCTGTTACCCTGTTTCAGATTTGTTTACGTTTTTACCCAAGATACGTGTTATTGGCGGTAACACTATTATCAATCTTTCCTTACCCACAAGCATAGTATGTGTTAGTCAGAAAATTTATACTCCGTTTAGCTAAGCGTATCCTAAATTATTATTCATATGAAAAACACAACAACCAAACCCAATGCAGTTGAGGCGCCCCTTGGTAGCTCTGTATTAATAGAATAAGGGCCAGTCTTATGACTCCTGGATAAATATTAATCTGGTAGATAAGTATTTCTATCTGGTGGATAAGTTAAAAGTGTGTCTTGTGACTGCAAGGTAGCATTTATCTGCCGGATAAAATGTATCTATCCATCATATTTTAATCAGGAGGTTTAAGTACCTGATAACTTTTATCTGGAATTTAAAATGGTTGTTGCCATAGTGACGCCTTGTTTTTAATGAGTTTTCGCCTATCAGAATCTGTTGTTAGGTTAAAATCTTGGTTCACGTGTTTAGTAAGCACAGGCCCGGGCTCTGACTATACAAAGTTAGAACATTTAATTCACACTTTTATATAAACTGACAAGCTATTTGTAGAGTTATATTTATATAAGAACAAATTATCAAAATCTGAGTACAATAAATGTAATTTTGTAAACGTTGTACCAAATTATTGCCCACGTTTTGGCAGACACCGAAATTAGTACTTGCAAAACAACTTAGCTTCTGCGCCCACGTGACACCATCTGTTTACTCACACTCGTTTAGCCGCCATTATTTAACAAATAATGTTGAGCGTTCTCGCCACTCGCTAGGTTGTAGTGGTAGCGTCTGGGCTTATACGCATGCGCGCACCAGTAAAAACAGTACCAACCTTGAATTTTCTACATAAAAATATATTTATCCTACAGATAGCTATCTGTCAGATAAATTCAGTTCATAATACTTGTAAAATATTAAAGTGGCTGATAACCTTTAACTGGTAGCTAACTTTAACCTCCCAATAGCAATATTTAGCCCGTAATCATAAGACCAGCCCTAAAACTACTATCACACGACACTTGCTTGTACTAGAAATCAAGTGTGCTAGCTAGCGCCTAGATATCTGTATACTAGCTAGTACAATAGAAACGGGACTAGAGTATTCACACGCTGCTAGTTTGGTACTAGGTTCTAGGCAAATATTTATGGAACATCAGCTATTAATTTTGGGTGAAGCAGCTGAATTAATTATTAATAATGATATTGAAAATTATGAGAGGGAGCATAGGAAAAGAATATGGACACGGAACTGGCTGGAAAGACGAAATAATGATCGCGGAATACTGAAAATGATACATTCGGAGGTTTGGTAGGATACATTCAGGGTGACTCTAAAGTTTAGTATCTCCCCAAATTTGTATTCATTTATTTACGATGTGGTCAGAGGCACCTAAGACTATGGGTGTCCAAGTACAGTATCCTTAATACACACATGTTCTTTTTTTAGGCCTACGCACACTTTATATTCTAAAAAAGCAACCACCCAAGTTGGCATGCTATCAAGTTTATTTAGATTAAATTTGGGTCTGGAACACAGTTTGTCATTTTTAGATGACATGTTTTTAATTAAATATATATTTAATATATTGTCATATTGTGGATATTTGGTATTATATAAACAAGGATATTTAGAATAATTTTCTGCCAACAACAAAATAACATCCGATGACCATGTCGGCGCCATTTCTATTATTTCTCCACACAAACTCACAAAGTCTCAGCGCGCTTTGATTGGTCGAATTACACAGACTAGTGTCAGAACTAGTACGAAAATAGCACCTGTTCTATCCTCAAAACTAGTATGGTAGCCAGTACCAAGTGGCAGAACCAGTATACTTTTTCTGATTCACACGACGCTAGATGATGACGTGCTAGCTTGCACACTGGATTTCAAGTACGAGCTAGTGTCGTGTGATACAGGCTTAAGTTACATTTATACCGGTGGGAAACAAGTCTCTAAGATAAGGTAGTTAATAAACATGCATTAGAAATAGTAAAGTAAGTAAAATAAATAGTAGAGGAAGAGAATTTTTCAACACAGGAATGAAAATGCCCTGTGCATTACCCCTCTCTCAACACCCTACCTCATACAGCTCTTTTAAAATATACTCAAAATTGATCTCGCAATAAAAGTTTAAGTGCTATAAAACTGTGTTTCATAAACTGTCAACGAGTTATTAACGTTCCAAAATGTAAAGGATAAAACAATATCCAAAGAAACAAAGTTATAATCTTACTAATATTTTAGAGTCAAAGTTTTCATGGAAATTTGAAGAAACTTTGGTAAATCCCTGACAAATTTCCTTTGGTACATTACAAAAATGTATATTTTTAATTTTAAATAACATAAATTATTTTACCCTCCGTAAATGTTGACACTTTCATAGGTAACGGTGGCGGCCGCTTGATCGGTATAGCTCGATCATGAACTCAAGCCATGTAGTTCTTTATTTTCCACAAATTGTATAATACAATAGAAGCACACACTAGTCTTATGAGTGATATACTCGTATGCAAGGCCATGTCTGGGCGAGTAAAGGGGGCAATTGCCCCAAGATTCACATTCGTGGGGACCACATTTCCCCCAAAATTGATTAAACAAATTACAGTTATTATTCTAAATTTTGCACCAAATAGTGCACAGATGATTAATTAACAGCAATTAATATTCACTTAGTGATAGTATTCCATTCCAGAATCCTAAAAACCCTAACTTTATGTCATTTAAGATTTACATTACTCGAGCAATTGTTACGCCCTCTCTTTCTACCTCGTAGTTTAAGGCCACCGTAAACAACAATACGAGTAAGAAAGGGCATAATCTAAAAATGAAAAATACTCTAAATAAATAAGATACACAGAGCAGAGAGTTTTGAGAAAATAGTCATTTCATATGAATTTTTAAACAACATTTAATGAACATAGTGGCCTCGACCATCCTAGTAGCAAAAGTATGTTGCGAACATAGATAGCGGGAAAACATTCTTCCAGAATACATAATAAACAATATTAAATATTAATTCTTGTTTAGCAAAAGAGATTCTAAGTTTTACTACCAAAATATTCTTAGTTTTAACAATATAAATTGGGTTAATACCAAAAATAAGAAATAATAACATTACAAGTAATTCCCACAAGTTAATAGCAAACGTATACTTGAGTCTAACAATGTAACCAAGGCAAATACTCAATATGACCCAACATAACAAAATAAGAACATTTAGAGAGTCCGTGATGTTAAGCCACACGTAAGTCAACCATTACAGTTCAATTAATAAAGTCAATTAATTTAATTGAAAAGTTCAATATAACGAAACACTCGGAGAATATTTACAATATAAGACATTTTCTTATTACCGTGTCCAAGGTTGCCGTCCATCCACAACAGCGATGAGTTCAACATTTTCACGTTGTGGTAATGAAGATCCGTGAGGATGTCGACAGGTGCAGTAGTCGTAGATTGAAATAGAATACGGAGCACGAGCGTTCTTGATAGACCGGATATAAGGTGTCTCTCTATTCATAGCGCAGTCTAGTCTATCACATTTATATAGCTATAATCTATCATCTGACTTCTGTTGTCGCACTTCGGTCCGTACAACCACCCGTACAGTATAATGATAATCATAACCATAATATCGTACATACTTAATTAATAACGTGAATACAGAACATATCACGTAGACTCTGAAATCATCTCGTCAACACTGAATTCTTTGCGAGAGTAATAATCGTAATCAACTGAACTCTTCACGAGCAACATAATGAATAGCCTGTACCAGACTTCACGAAAATAATCATGTATATGAATGAACCGAGCTCTTCACGAGCATCATAATAAATAGCCTGTACCAGACTTCACGAAAATAATCATGTATATGAATGAACCGAGCTCTTCACGAGCATCATAATAAATAGCCTGTACCAGACTTCACGAAAATAATCATGTATATGAATGAACCGAGCTCTTCACGAGCATCATAATAAATAGCCTGTACCAGACTTCACGAAAATAATCATGTATATGAATGAACCGAGCTCTTCACGAGCATCATAATAAATAGCCTGTACCAGACTTCACGAAAATAATCATGTATATGAATGAACCGAGCTCTTCACGAGCATCATAATAAATAGCCTGTACGAGGGTTCCTTGTTGCAACCTTGTAATATTTTTTATCGCGTCTTACTACCCATCCAGTCTATCAAATTATATTCACACTGATAAGTTGGGAATGTATAATATAATATTTAGGGGAAATTTACCCGCATTTGTTTGGAGGGAGAGTGTAAAACCGATAAAGATAAAAATAACCTTAGTATACCCAGCGGGGACTCAAAGACATGCCTGCCCACCACCAAAAGACAAGACTAGACGAGGCTGCGGTTTATTCGATAGTTTGACCTATAACAACCAGTGTTGAAACAATTTCATATACGATATGATCGATTGGTTACCTTGATATATTTTGGCCGGGACAGTATAGGAGCACTTCCCGCTGTTCTATTGTCCAGTCCATTAAGAGCTCGTAATAATATATCCCTGTAATTGATTGGTCCCTTGCTGGGCTACAGCCTCATAAAGGGGCCACCGGTGATTTCAGATAACGCAGGGGGAGGTGGCAGACGTATCTAGGCTCAATACGTCTTACTACAGTCCTAGCCTATTTATATTATCTCATACACCTATATACGATATTGGTGGGGGCATTACCGTGCATACTGGATTGATAATCCACTTCCGTGCTACCAATTCAATGAATGACATAAAAGTGGGATGTTAATACATTTCTTAACCTCCTCGTGGACTTCTGTTAGATGATAAATATCTCCTTGTTCTCTTGGTACCATTGTGCTGCAGGCTTTCCAGGACGGACTGCCTTTTAATCTCTCGCACTCTCTTACTTACCCTTGCATGTTTCGGTTTTCTAAGTGTATATTAGGGGTAAGTGGTGTTTATGCCCTTAGACCCTCAACATGGCTTTACCTTATCTTAGGTACAAGATAATTAATTCACTTCCAAAATCAAACTGATCACTATTACTAATTATTATTGTAAGTTGAAGAGATATAATGTTTAAAGACTGGCCTCCTCCACCATTATTTCAATCTCGACCAAGAACATTTGCAATGGATCTAGATTATCAATTTAAGATCCAGTTCATATCCTTATACATAAAAGACACTATATATATATATATACATAATATTAGTATCGTGTCTTTCTACCCATTCCAGCTATATTTATGTTGAAAAAGTTGAATATATGTTTAATGAAATTATGAATAAAACTTCTAACTACAGTAGTATACAAACTTCCTAAAATAAATGATTGGGGTAACTTTGAAGCTGATCTTATCAACTCTAATTATAATTATGATCACACTATAATCATGGGTGATTTTAACATTGATTTATTAAATAGTGGTTCGAATGATACGTGGAAGTTGCGAAATATGTTTCACTCTTGTAACCTTTCCTTTTGTTCCCTTGAGCCACTCATCATACATCATTACTTGACCTCATAGCTACATCCAATAATGAGATGGTCCTAGTTTGTGGCCAAATGGCGGCACTTGGCCTCTTTAAGCACGACTTAATATTTCTGGCATATTCTTTACGTGCCCATAAATGTGTTCTTAAAAATATTACTTATCGAGACATGAAGCATATAGACACTGAACAGCTCATGTTGCTAGCACTGCCCCATGGGAGTATATAGATGCAGCTGTAACCCTTTACGAAAAGGTTGAGTGTTTGAATCATATAATTAAGAGCATATATGACAAACATGCATCTCTCAAAACGAAACTTGTGACGCGAGCGTCCACCTCCTGGTTGACTGACAACATTCCAAGTATGATGGCTCATCGTGACGCTGTGTTTAAGTCATATAAATTTGCATGCGAAAGTCTTCTGATGCTACTTCACTGTTTGTGTCATTTAAAAAATCACGCGATAAATGCACTAATGCTGTTGGAAAAACCAAGCTCGAATACACATCTCACTTATTTGGAGTGTAAAATGGAATTGGTAGTTGCTGGAAAAATTTCCGTGGTATGGTACTTTGTCAAAATAAACTTACCTATGCTAATGAGATAAGCCCATACACATTTAATGAGCAATTTACAGCCCTTTCACAGCAGACTGACCCATGTCCACAACCCTTTCCTGGTGCTGATTATCCAAACGATAACAGATTATATCTTTCACCAGTGACAACTCAGGATGTAATTAAATCATTACGCAGAATTAAATCCAAAGTGATTGGAATTGACGAAATTTTAATTAGCTCCCTCCTCTTAATTTTACCTTTCGTCACTACTCCAATAACCAATATTTTTAACTTCTCACTTACGAATGGTGTCTTCCTTAATCTATGGAGAATTATTCATGTTATCCCTGTACCTAAGATTAACAACCCGACTAGTGTAGAGACTTCCGTCCTATTTATGTTATCCCTACTCTATCTAAAGCGCTTGAATATTTGGTGGACACACAAATTTTGTACTTCATTAACGAGCATGCTTTGCTGAAGCAGTTTCAATCTGGTTTTCGTCCTAAGCGTAATAGGGCATTGGGATTAATAAATGTAGTTGATGACATTAGTCTTGCCATGGATGGTAAGAATATTACTATACTCATCTTACTTGACTGCATTTAACTGTGATAGCCACAATATGCTACTACGTAAAAGGTTTGAGTCATATAGGTTTCCTTTGAGTGCTATGTAATGGATGATGTCTTGTCTGATTGGCAGGTAACAGAGTGAGAACGTCAATGGAAATTTCTCCTCGTGGCTACTGGCTAGGACTGGTGTCCCCTAAGGCTCTATATTATGCCCACTTTTGTTCTAATTATTTATTAATGATTTACCTGACATAATCTCTCATTATAAGTATCATCTTTATGCGGATGATTTACCGATTTATATCTCTTCCCGCCCATTGGAAATAGAAACGGCTATACATAAATTTAATACAGATCTTAATGCTATACATTACTGGACCGAGCAAAATAATCTTTCTTTGAATCCAAATTGGATTGGTTCCAAACTAAACTTCTAAACTTGCTCGGTCAACTCTGCTTGATATTGAGCTCGACTCAGAGCCCATATTCATCTCAACCAACGTACGTAATTTAGACCTTACTATTAATGAAAACCTGACTTGGACTGACCATGTGACTACTATATGTAAACAACTTTTGCTACAATGCATACTTTAAAGAGACTCAAGTGATTCTTACCAGTAAATATCAAGACCTTGGTGGTTCAGGAACTTGTTCTTCATTCTGATTATTGTGATGTTGTGTTTAGTGACTTAACGGAAACTCTGGCCACTCGACTTCAGAGGCTGCATAGTGTGTGTGTTCGATATACAGTATCTTTAATCTGAAATATTGGGATCATGTTACTCCATACTTACCAAAGATTGGTTGGATGAGACTTGAACAAAGACGTGAACTACATTCTCTTTTAGTGCTGTACAAAGTAATTACGACTGGCTTACCTAGCTACCTAGCCTCTCGATTTCAATTTCGACAAGTACAGGGTGGCCCCTGCACTTGCTCTCAGTCAGCTAACTTTCTCTGTGTTCCGAGATGCAAAACTAGTTTTTGTTTAAATCTTTCAACGTCTCATCTGCCTTAGCCAGGAACAAGTCACCTGTAGATTTCACAGATGTGAATGGGCTATCTGATCTTAGAAACAAACTCACCAACCACTATATCTCTAGTGTGTGAGCTGCACCATAATCCATGTGTGTGCGTGTTTGGTGTGAAAATGTTTACTAATTTTATTTTATTTTATCTCTTTGTTTCCACTAATGATCTAGAGATACTGTGTTCAAGTTTATTACTGTTTTGGTTGCTGGTTTTTTTATGTGTTTATCTAATTGCAATATTTTATATGTTTTATGTTCATGTGTATGTTTACCTCAAATAATTGTCTCCTGTGTTTTATTTAATGATAGCAATTGATAAATAAATGCAGTGCAATGTTAAACTTAAGACATGGTTAAGTGTAAGAGAAGGCTCATGCGTTAGTTTCGCCATGTAAATAAAGACACTAATAATAGTATTTAGGCCCTACTAATATGTATTAACTACGCCAACGTGTTAAGTATGATGAAGGTTGAATTTAAATGAAGTGTAGGCCTACATGAATTTACGTCTCGAGAGAGAGTGTAGTACAATTTAGAAAAAAACACCCACGTCAGAACTCTAATTATGACCTCCTTGTCACCAAACATGCATACTTAATGAGTGGTATTTAAACCTTTTTAGCTCTCGTAACCCAGTTATAATTTCTGTTCAGCTGTGTACCCCCGAATCTGTTGGTGCAAATAGCAAGCTAAACATATTCTATAATCAAACTGTCACTCCCAAATCTTATGTCCTTCCGGCCGAGTCCTTTGTGGCTAAACCTAAGTCTAGCACTGCTTGTTCAGAGTTTATATTACGTTATATATACATATATAACGGTATATATACATACGATATGTATATATTTCAATCCTACGTACCCCCTCAAGATGAGTTCAAGTACCACTGAATTTAATACGACTGTACTATATTACTTTGATATCTAAGCCACGTGTCTCCGATGAAAGCCGAATATTATTGTCTTCGAGGATTCGAGCATCCCATCTCAAGTATAAAACAAGTTCACATGCCTGTGATTTTCCTTAGGAAGACGAGCTGTGTTATTGCGCATCATCCTATGCGCAACTCTTCCCGGTGATGAAACAAAGAAGACGGATATTAGCTCAGGAACTATGACTGCTCGAGGGCTTATTTTTTCTGTCAGGACCAGACTGCGTGTCAAAACAAAATAATAATAAATTGGCATTGATTGGCAGTCGGATCATTAAACGGCTGTCTAGAGGTCGTTGGAGGTGTGAACCAAACCTAAGCCTCACAAGGGTTATATATACAGGATGTATGCATAACATATTATGTAATAAAGTTTGACAAGTCTATTTTCGGTAATTGAAATTATAATAAAATGGGCTAACCGATTATGATAAACAAACACTCATTTTAAAGGTTAAAGGTCCAGGATATCGTCAAAAAATAGTAGCTTCCAAAGAAAACTATATTTTCTTTTGGAATTTCCAGCTTTTCTGCTGTGTGAGTGGTGGCTCATCTGTACAATCATTCTTTGTTTACAACATCATGAAAACCATGATTGGTGTATGATTTAATATATAGATAAATACAAATATTAAGCTTTGTTTCAATATAATAAATAATTTCTTACTTAAGAGGCACATTGCAACAACTAGATAGAGAGCTGGCAGAAGTGTAGTTCTAAAGTTTTCATTGGAGTGTGAAGAGGAGAAATAGCCTACACGTTTTGCTTAAAATTAAACACCGAAATCTTAAATCTATGTAAATTTGATAAATTAAAATTTAAATTAAATTTTAGCACCGCGTCTTACTACCCGTTCGGGTTATACGCTTAAGTACTAATTACACTAATGGATTAGGAAATGGGAAGTTTGAATTTAGAGGAAATGAGCCCGCATTTGCGTGGAGGGAGAGTGGAAAACCATTTAGGAAAAGCCACCCCCAGTTCACCCAACTGAGATTCGAACCTCGATCTCCCCGTCCTCGGTGGTCTGAGTAACACGACTGGCGCGTTAGCCAACTACGCCACAGAGGCGGGTTGAAATTTGATAACATTTTTACAAGTAAACGTTTCTTTAACTAGAACGTTCTGTCTTCAGGATGATTTTGAAATAACGTGACAAAAGGACTATGACGAATATATTGGTATAAGGAACACATGGTCGGTGAAGTCTCCTTAAGCCACTTGGAACTTCAAACATTTAAAGTGTTGCCTGAAGTATAGGCAAACTCTCTGGCATGTCAGTGGCGCTAGATGGTGATTATTGGCGTTATCGACACATCGTGCTTCATCCAAACAAAGGTCACATAATCACTTCGAGATTGCACCATTACACAGACATCAGGCTCGTGCCATACAAGTAGAGATGTGGTATCGAAAGAAGAGTATCGATACTGTACTCAATAAAAGTATCGAAAGAAAAATATCAATACCGTACTAGTATCGAAAGAAAAGTATCGATAACACTAAGTATTGGTATCGAAATTTTACTCTGGAATTTCTTTTAATCTAGTAATAATTATTTCAACTTCTGCATCATAATTGTATTTTCATATTTAATTAAACACCAAAAATTATAATTATTCAACCATATTACAGTAAACTTAGTTCTATCACGTCTATGTTATGTGTTGGAGCTTGGAAGGTATGATAGATAGTACTCTATGATGGAGGTGCAGTTTTTTTCCAACTACATTCGCCGTTTATATACTCCATCAAGATAGATTATTAACTTGACAAACATTACAAAAATGGACGCCTTGCCCTGCTTAAACAACGCTTACAAATTTTCTGCTTCATCTGCTTGGGGAACTCATGAGTTGACTGAGTTCATAACGCTCTACAAAAGCTTATTTTGTTTAGTTTGTGATGAGCGTGCTCAATGGTAAAGTAAGGGTTAGTGACTGGTTGTCACTCGCCTCGTCGTTCGGTCAAGCATCAGGATGACGTACTGATAAACAAAGATGAAAGAATTATGATGAGCTAAAGGATATTGAATGCTAGAGTTGCTTCTTGCCTGCCATGCAGAAAATGAGTGAGAATTGAGAAATAGTGTCATTGGTTCTTCCTCTACAGTCCATCCGAGTAAACATTTAAACCCAGCATGAGTGAAAATAGTAAGAAAGTTGTATCTTTCAATACCGATCCTATACCGGAGTGTGAGTACTAATATCAGTAAAAGTATAAGAAATAAATGGTACGGAACACCGCACAGACTTTCTCTCTCTTTCTATAAACTCGTAAGATTTCTGAACGGAATAATGTACATTGTATCATCACCACTCCACATAAGAACACGCATAAAATAATATACAATGATATAACATCAATGAGAAAAGAGGCGCATCTTTGTCCACCTAAGAGCATTTCAAACAGTTTAATGTCTTCCACAAGGGTCAACACTTCGTATTAAAATTTCGATTCTAGTTAAAGTTTTAACATTTTATAAGGTGTTGCAGATCTTCAAGTCATCACATTGATATTTAATTATTCATTTATACATTTTGACCAATAAAAAATGTAAATATTGACTATTGAGTCTAAAATGGAGATAGATCATTGCTATGCAAACATTTCTCCTAAGAGCCTTAAGGAAAAATAACATACTTTTTTAGATACTTACTTATATTTAATCACTCTATGGCATTGGAGAATTATTGCCTTAAGACTTAAGTAGTATATGTTTACAACTAAAGCTCACAAAATTGTATTAATATATTTGCAAATATCTCAGAAACTGTTGCTTTTATAAAAATATATGTCAAATAAAAGTTTTTTATTTCTATTAGTCCTACAATTTTGCAATGATAAGTTGTTTAGTTTCTCAAATAGTTGTGGAGATACGGAAATTAACGCTTCTCTAAAGTACCCTAAAAATCATTTTCATAGGAAAATGAAAATAGCCAGTTTATTTATAATCTTAATCAACACCTAGATACGAATTTTAATCAAAATCGTTTGAGCAGATTTTGAGAAAACCAATTTTTTCTCTTTTCGCCCTTCGGTAAACTACCCTTAATTTTAAGTTTTTATAGACACACAGACAGACGGCATTGCAAAGACTATTTTTTAGGGTTCGGGGGGTCATGAGACGTCAACATCCATCAACATTTCAGGTTAGTTTTTTTTTACGGTCGCAATACTTAAACTTTAATGTCCAAAAAGTTAAAAAAAAATTCATATAATTGCGTATAGATTGAAAGTTATTGATTTTATAAAAATATGTTTCGAATAAAATATCTGTATTATAAATATATATACATATTTGTAATGCTAAGTAATTTCATATCTCAAATAGTTTCGGAGATATTTTAAAAAATGTTAATTGACGCATCAGACCGGAGCCCTTAAAGCCATTTTTCCGAGATATTGAGGGTAGCCATTTTGCTTGGAATATTTATTAATGTTTATAAATGAAATTTAATCAAAATCGTTAGAGCCGATTTTGAGAAAATCGACTTTTTCTCTTTTTGCCCATCAGTAAACTACCCTTAATTTTAAGTTTTAATAGACACACAGACTGACGGCATTTTAAAGACTATTTTTTAGGGTTCGGGGGGCATGAGACGTTGAAATTCATCAACATTTCAGGTTAGTTTTTTTTACGATCGCAATACTTAAGCTTTAATGTTCAAAAAGTTAAAAATATATATATAATTGCGTATAGATTGAAAATTATTGATTTTATAAAAATATGTTTCGTATAAAATATTTGTATTATAAATATATATACATATTTGTAATGCTAAGTAATTTCATATCTCAAATAGTTTCGGAGCTATTATAAAAAATGTTAATTTACGCATCAGACCGGAGCCCTTAAAGCCATTTTGCCGAAATATTGAGAGTAGCCATTTTGTTTGTAATATTTATTAATTTTTATAAATGAAATTTAATCAAAATCGTTAGAGCCGATTTTGAGAAAATCGACTTTTTCTCTTTTTTACCTTCAGTAAACTACCCTTAATTTTAGGGGTAGATATCCAATTCCAAAAATCCCTCGGGGCAATCCTATGTAAACCCTAGATATCAAGTTTCAGCTCAATCGGTAAAATAGTTTAGGCTCTAGTTGGAGGTACAGACAGAGACAGACAGACAGATACACGGAAATTCAAAAACCACTTTTTCGGATTCAGGAAGTCATGAAACGTCAAAATTCATCAAAATCTCGACTTCGATTTTTTTGACGATCACCATACTTTCTCTACCTGTAAGATAGAGAGAAAGTAAAAATACTAGTATCGAAAGCAGAATATCGATATTATTAAAGTATTGATACATTTTACACACCCCCATATAGAAGAGTGGAACAAAGATGGAGGACTACACTTTCAAGAAGGTAGCTGACATGTACCTTGTCTACGGAGAAGTTCGTTGTAACGTCCTTACCCTACAACTACCCCAACAGACGTCACCCGAGTCGAAACAAATTAGTGTATGTTGATCTACATGCATGAAAGGTTGTATATGTTTCAGGCAGAACTTCAAATGTTTGAAGTTCTTAGAGGCCCATGGGTTCCTTATACCAATATAGTCGTTATAGCACCACCTTCGACACCCTTACATGTTGACACGCATATATTCAAAATCACCCTGCACTGAATTCTCCTCCTAATAATGTTTGGAATATATTCTAACGCGGTAATCTGCATCCGTTACTGCAATCATCAACTGGTTTAATTTTGAATCCTGTAGTTTCGTAGCAACATAATTTCAGCTGTGTGAATTATTCATACACTTATGGAAAATGATAGGTAAATTAAATAAATACTGTTAGCAATGTATTCTGATTTTTTTTGCTCTTTGTTAAGTATTTAAATATTTAATGGGAAGCAATAAATGTAGGGTAAAATCGTCCAAACTTTGGCAACTAACACTAATAAGGGCCGATCTTTTGACTGCCAGATAAATAATGCTATAGGGAGGTTAAAGTTAGCGACCAGATAAAGGTTATCAGCCCCTTTAATATTTACGCGTATTATGAATTGAATTCATCTCCAGGATAGCTATCTGTAGGATAAATATACTATTATGCAGAAAACGCAAGGTTCGTACTGTTTTTACTGGTAAGCGTATGCGTATGGACCCTAGTGCTACCGTTACAACCTGACAAGTGACTACAACGCTCAACATTTGTTAAATAATCTCTGGCTAAACGAGTGTGAGGAAACAGATGGCGTGACGTGAGCGCAGAAGCTAAGTTGTATTGCAAGTACTAATTTCGGTGTCTGCCAAAATGTGGGCAATAATTTGGTAAAAGTTTACAAAATTTCTTAATTGTACTCACGATTAAATAATTTATTTTTATATAACTATAACTCTACAAATATCTTATCTGTTTATATAAAAGTTTGAATTAAATTTTTTCCTAAATGGTTTTCCACTCTCCCTCCACGCAAATGCGGTTCACTTCCTCTAAATTCAACCTTCCCAATTCCTCGTCCATTAGTGTAATTAGTACTTAAGCGTATAACCCGAACGGGTAGTAAGACGCGGTGCTAAATAAAAAAAAAAATTAAATTTTCTAACTTTATCTAGTTAGAGCCTGGGCCTGTGCCTACTAAACACGCGAACCAAAATTTTAACCTAAAAACAGATTCTGATAGGTGAAACCTCATGAAAAACAACGCGTCACTATGGCAACAACCATTTTAACTTTCATATAAAAGTTATCAAATACTTAAACCTCCAGATAAAAATGTGAAAGGTTAAATACATTTTATCTGGCAGATAAATGCTATCTGATGGTCATAAGATGCACTTTTAACTTATCGACCAGCTAACAATATTTAACGGCCAGATTAATATTTATCCAGGAGTCATAAGACCTAAGTATATTATATTAATTTAAATATAATTTCCTTTTGAAAGTTTATCCTTTCGTATGATTTATTTTATATTTCTCTTTTGATCATCTTTATAAAATGATTGAATAACTGATGTAAAGATAGGACGATAAATTTTCTTCATGAATAAATTTTGACAGCTTTTAATATTATTTTACTGGAAAAACTCCCAACTTCCTTTTCATAGAACATACTTTATATTTAAATAATCCCCTTCTGGTTTCAAAATTAATCAAATATGTTAGAAAAAGACTAATTCAGGTTGACGTATAGTTAGACAACATATTCCAGTCCGTTTATGTCTAGCCAATGTCCCTGCGCCAAACAGCACATGTGATTGTGACGTCATTTGAACCTATGACCCAGTATATTGTGTAGTAAAATTTTGACCTATTGGCTAATAAGTGGTTCAGAAACATAAATATTCAGTAAAATATACAAATATTCTAATCAAAATCCTATTCAGTAATAAACTACAAATGCAATCCTTGACCAATAATTTAAATGAAAAATGAAAGACAATAATGTATCTGTATATATTTTACAACTTTTAACAAGAAAAATCACCATTATTTTAAAAATTATTCAGCAACAAGTTTGATAAATTCTTTACATAGTTTGTATTCTAGGTAGCAGACTTAATGGAGTTGTTTAGTCGGTGTGGACATGGGTCCAATTGTGATAAATGTGTTTTAGAGACACTGTAGGCAGTCACTTCTAATATTAAACAATTGTTTGTCTTTGAAGTGATGGTGATCTTAAAACTATTTACACAAAACACTTAAGGTGGGAGTGTAGGGCTCTCGAGAAAAGGTCAATGTTCTGGCATTCCTTTAAGAAAAACATTTTATCTATCAAAATAAATCAAATATTTCTCTAGTAGAAACGTATATATTATCAATTTCTTCACATGGTGATAGCAACGGTTGTTGAATATTTGTCAAGGGTGTCCTGGAATTTAATGAAACTTTTCTCTTCATTTAAACATTTTCTCATCTAATGCCGCTATGCTCATGAGTCATGATAAATATTCAAAAACTGTTGATATCAACATGTGAAGAAAATTAAACTCTACCTTTTTACTGAAGCAACATTTTATTTATTTTTGTCAAAATAAGTTATGCTATAAGAAATGTAAAAACACCGACATATTCTCACATTCCTGACATCTAAACTTTAATTTTGTGAAAACTACATCACTAGTATTATCATATTTAAATCTCCTAACAATTTAAATAATCATTCTGATAAGGTAGACAACAAGACTCTATTGAAAACTAAAACAAATTTGATTAAATTTAAACAGCATTTTGTCAACAACATAACAAATATATATGTAGAGAGCACGGATATAAATTTATTATACAGCCAATTAACTGAAGTGTTTAATAATGCACTTCTATCATCTACGGGAAATAGCTTTCAAATAATTCATCCTTCCAAGAGTAAGAAAACCTCTTCCGTGGTTTACAATTGAGTTACTGAATTTAATATCTACTCGTGATAAATACTTTCATGAAATGAAAAAGGTAAAGGATAACTTATTATTATAAACAAAGTTTAATTCTACTAAGAAATAGGATAACATCTTTGAGAATGTTGCTACCAAAATCTATACTAGTAATCAGCTTGAAGGAGCATCAGATGATATGAGTAAAACATGGAATGTTATCAATAATACACACAGAAAAACGAACAAAACTGAACAACAAATTATAAAAGTAATAACTAAGAATAGGGACAGCGTTATGGTTGAATAGAATGATAGAATAGTTAATACCTTTAATGCTATTTTAGTCACTTTAAGCTGTGATTAAAAAATAAGTGACATAACTAGGTTTTGTGAGCACCCGAAGTGAATGATACAAAAGTAAAATAAGCTCAAAGAAAAATATAGTTTTATTTGATCTTACCCCATTCGATTCTACACCCCCTCCCTCTTTTTTCCCGCTACACACACGCTTTTGGAAACGTTTAAACCTAAATATAATTAGTTTTCCTGTTATTCGCTTTAGTTATAAATAATCCATTTTTTTACTCCCCTCCAGTGATATCCGAATACATGTTTAGGGAAAGGAGGGGGGGGTAGACTAAAATAGCAATTTATTTCTACACCACGCAACTATTTTAGGCAAACTAGTACAACCAACCAAATTCTTATTTAATTTCGACTCAT
This sequence comes from Timema podura, assembly GCA_033556935.1. Classification (NCBI taxonomy): domain Eukaryota; kingdom Metazoa; phylum Arthropoda; class Insecta; order Phasmatodea; family Timematidae; genus Timema; species Timema podura. The sequence continues at coordinate 36,481,345 of JAVRXN010000009.1, forward strand.
TAAGTAAAATATGACCTTGCGTGCCAAGCCATGTTGTTAACATTCAAATTAGTACAGCAAAATATTGCTCAAATTAAAACTAAAATGAACTTCAGAACCTCACTTTTATGTGGTCACTGAAATATATGCAACTGACAACTTATATAACCGCCTATCACCCCATGAAAGCAAATGGAATGTTTAGTAGGCGTTTCAAATCCTAATTATAAATGAAAACAATATTTGATGCCGACAATCCCAGCCAGCTCAAATGAGAATATTGTTGAGAGTTGTTTACCTCCCCTTGCCCCTCCATGGCGAGGAGGTTGTCAGTTAACCTAGATGGACATGGATAAACATACCAAGAGTTTGTTGCTTATAGTTCCTTCTAAGATCACTGTGCACTAAAATATTGAGATAAAGAGTCAACGAAAATATTGGTTTCCTCCATTTTTACACAGCCTCCTATCCTTCCCTCCTCAGCTGTGTCATTGGATGGATTGTAAATAGATCTTCTATAAGGTATCAGTATTTTAGAACATCTATTCGAACCTAAATTCCCACCTCAGTAAGTGAGCTTAAAATAATATATTTTTAAATAAATGGTACAGTGAATCGCACAGGCTTTCTCTTGTTTTTATCTTAAAATAGACATATTTTACTAAAAACTCGTAAGATTTGTGAAACGAAATAATAGGTATATACATTGTTGTAGAAACACTACACCAAAGATTATAAATGAAATAATATACACTGTTACTAACTCTATGGCGTTAGGAACTAGGAACACTAAAGGAAAAATGGGAAAAAAGATAAATATCTCTGTCCACCAAAGAACATGGGAATCAAATTCATTTTCAAAGAACTGAGCTAGAAAGTATACATATTTTCTTATAGCTCAGAAATTATTGGTTTCATAAAAAATCATTTCAAATAAAATATCTTTATCCATAGTAGTACTACAACTTTACAATGATAAGTTAATTCGTATCTCAAATAGCTGCGAAGAAATTATCAAAATTGGTAGATTTCCCCATGTATAAGATACCTTTAAAATCATTTTAATGAGAAATATGAGAGAATTTTGAGAAAATCTATTTTATCTTTATTTTCCCTTCAGTATCTTAATTTTTAGGGTTGGACATCTAATTCCAAAAAACCCTTCGGGGGACCTTATTAAAACCCATATACCAAGTTTGAGCCCAACTGGTAAAACCATTTCAGCTCTAGCCTGAGGCACAGACTTACAGACGGACGGACAGACAGACGGCATTGCAAAAACACTTTTTTTGTTTCAGGGGTCATGAAACGTTGACATTCATCAAAATCTCGAGTACGATTTATTTTACGATCACAATACTTTCTCTCCGAGGGGTTGAGAGAAAGTAAATAGATAGCAACCAAATACACACATCTCAAAATATGAAGAAGAAAAAAGTCTGACTCATTTTACCCACATTGATCAATCTCAAGGCTATTCTCAGTCAATAACGAAAGAAAACTATCGCCATTTAAAGTTGATCTTTGAGCTTTCTAAGCTCGCAAATGTATCTATAAAAATAGGCTAAAATTTTATTGTGATCAAAAAACTTGATCGGTGATAATTGGGAATGTTACAAGGAAATAAAATAGTTTAATACTAAAATAAACATTATATTTAATCTATATAATCTTTCTAGAAGGGTGGGGACATGACATAATATTATTTAACTTTATCACTTCCATCCTGTTAGATTTTGACCAATTGGTAGAAAATAATTATTTATGAGTCCTGGGTAAGATACAGACGTCCGTGACTTGAGAGTTTGAATCAAAGATATATTTTTCAAACTTTATTCTAAATAAGTATTTTTGTACACTGTCCTTTTTCCTAGTGATGCAAAAGTAGTATAAAAACAGTAGCAAAAATGCATTTCAAGAAGCTAATCAAATTTAAATCACATTATATCTTTTGGTAGGCCTAAGTGGCATTTTATTATTTTCTTTCTCCTATCTATAAATTTGTGAAATGTTGGTAGCTGTATAAAAAAATCTTCCAATTGGTGTTTGCTGTTTCAGTTCGCACGGGCTCTCCATATATTTACACTAATCGGGTGCAGATTATAGTGGAAGAATTTAGAAGGAGTAGACTGGCACTCGCTAGGAAGAAGAGGGAAAACCCATTTAGAAAAAACATATTGGTGAGCAAATCAAAGATTTTAACCAAGATTCAACAAACCAACTGTGAGGGATATTTGCAATAATACAAAACATTTTCATAATATATTGGTGCGTTTATCGCTTGTTGAGTAAAGAAATGTAATATACTAGTGGCCGAGGGCCGAGTTAGGCTGATTATACACCTGGGAGTGTCAACACGAGGTGATACACCACTGAGTGTGATTAAACACCTGGTAGTGTCAACATGAGATGATACATCAATGAGTGTGATTAAACACCTGGAAGAGTCGACACGAGGTGATACACCACTGAGTGTGATGTTAGGTTCACTAACATCTGGGAGAGTTGACACGAGGTGATACACCACTGAGTGTGATGTTAGGTTGATTATACACCTGGGAGTGTCGACACGAGGTGATACACCACTGAGTGTGGTGTTAGGTTGATTATACACCTGGGAGTGTCGACACGATGTGATACACCACTGAGTGTGATGTTAGGTTGATTATACACCTGGTAATTTCAACACGAGGTGATACACCACTGAGCGTGATGTTAGGTTGATTATACATCGGGAATATCAATATGAGGTGATACACCACTGAGCGTGATGTTAGGTTTAATATACACCTGGGAATGTCAACACGAGGTGATACGTCACTGAGCGTGATGTAGGTTGATTATACACCTGGGAATGTCAACACGAGGTGATAAACCACTGAATGTGATTATACACCTGGGAGAGTCGACACGAGGTGATACACCACTGATTGTGATGTTGTTGGGTTGTTTGATAATTATATTTGGTCTAGAAGTTACGAGTTGTGTATGTTACCACATGTTGCCTTATGTTGGTTGCCTCATGCTCCTCATATTTACACTTGCTCGCAACCCTACCTCAGTGATAGGATCAGCCAAATTTAGCTCTTGGGGAGGACTTTAGTCTCAACATTGTGCGGGAGAGCGGGTCTATGTGGTGGGTTTTCAAACTCCTCTCAATTGAATGGATGTTAACTGTCTAATTAATAATTTACCTCATCACTCTCTACATTCATTTTTTAACTAACATTGAAACTTACAAACAAAAAACAAATTCAATTTTTATTTATATCGGTAAGAAAATAATCAAATACTCTCCAGTGGGTAAGTGGAGAGAGGCTTTAAGTCTCATATTGTCTGGTTAACAGACACTTAAAAGTAAACCATTAATATTCTATCTTTGCTTAATAAATGTTCAAAATAATTAACAGAATATACCATACGACTGATGCCAAAAAGCTGTGTGTGAAATATACGCTAAATCTCTCAAATATGTATGTATCCATACCATTATTGATTTTTTAAATTAAAATATTATGGGCAATATATAAAAAATAAATATATAAACATATTTACATAAATATATAGTATAAATGCAGTTTATATTTAATGAAAATGCTCTAGAGCTATTTAATCAAATATCTACTGTACTAATTATACAATAGATACTATGTATATTATTTACCACAAAATTACTATCAACTCAACATTCTTTATTCCTCAAATATTATAAACACTTAAAATTAACTTAATATTTAATTTTGTATTATTAAATATACATCTTTATGCATGTTGTTTAGGGCCTGATAAAGATTTATCAATTAGTTTCTCTCAACAAGTTGGAGTATTAATAAACATCTTCATGGTCTTGTGAAACGAATCATTTAATCATGTTTAATAGTAAGACCAAATCATAGATTAAAATGATGAATCCATAAATTTATCATTCAAATATTGGCCGTGATTTATAGTTACAAAAAGAAGACAGAACACATACATGCGGTGTTTATCTGAGTGCACATGTGCAACACGCAGTGAACATGATTAATATGTTAATCTTAGCGCTAATTTGTTCCTTTCTGCCAATAGCGGACCTTGTTTACTACTTGCTACTGCTCTGTTTACAACCGCACGTCAAGTTTGGAGGATTACAACAGAGGAATGATTTAAACTGTAACTCTACAAGCTATGATATAATTCACCTGTATCTTGTGAGAAATTATTAGATTACGATCCACATCAATGGTCACGTGGTCTAAAACTTCACGCTCGCAAATGACTGCATTGCTGGTGACAGGGAGTTTGGAACATAAACCTCTGCCAAGATCAATTAATTTCTTCTTGTTTTCTTTTCAAACTCTTGTTAAACCTTTTCAGTTATTTTCATTCAATTGAAAAATGACACCTGAACAAGGGAATCGAACCCAGGACCTTTGGCTTAGTACGGCAATGATCTAACCACTGATCTATCCAGGAATCATCCCGTGCTCAGAGTCATTCTCCACTCATATTTTAAGGCAGAAACTGTGATAGATTGTATAACTCAGTGGTTAGACCATTGGCGTACGAGACCAAAGGTCCCGGTTTCGATTCCCGTGTCCAGATGTTATTTTTTAATATAATGAATATAACATTTAAATGCAGCTATAGCCGTAATTAACAAATATAATAGTATGAGTATTTGATCCATATTTTCATTAATGCCATAAGCAGGGCCCGGATTTTGATGGTATGTCATCTTTTTTTGGTCCATCAGAGACAATGCTCATAAGTACATAAACTCTGTTCATGGTCCCCTGGTTGTAGAAATGTATATTTTATAGGTCATTATTTGCCATTTTAGACTTTTAGGTAATTTTTCTTGCTTTTTTTTTTTGTTTAATAAGTCATTTTTAAGCATTTCTTTGGAAAGAAAATTTAAACTGCTTGCAAATGACTTTAAAGGGTATTAACTATCGGTGCTTTGATATAACAAGAATATTCAAATATTAGCTATTTTCACCACACACTTGTTGACTGAATAAGATAATGTATGAGTCCAAATGAACTTTGTGCCCCTTTACCTGCTTGCTTATAAAATCCACATTTCTGGTGAGACATTCACTACACCTAAGTTGGAAAGAGTTGCAGGGTGAGGGAGAGCAATTTTTATAGTTCAAATGAACTTTGTACCTTCTTTATATTCCTGGTGAGTCACTCACAATACCATGCCTAGAAAGGGCTGCAGGGGGATGGAGAGCTATCACTTTTAAGGCAGGTATTTGTATTCCAATGTTAAGTAGAACACTTGATTTTAGCTGTCAAAAGATTTTAAATGAGTAGTTTTCATTTATAAAGTGCACGTTATATTTATTCGTTTGCAATCATTTTATGTTTATTTAGAATTCTTTAGAGTTTAGACCAAACCATCTAACGCGAGTCATTTGAGGCAAATTACTACTGAATTCAGAGAGGTTATTATTTATACGGAGAGTGAAGTATTTTTCTGTAAAATGTGTGAAGGGAAAGTGGTTGGCATCAGATAAAAGATTTAACCATTCAACAGCATATCATTCGTAACAAACTTGTCCGTGGTATTCAGAATATTGATAAAAAGAAAACCTCCCAATTATTACTTGCACAAAATGCATTTACGAATCAAGAACAATCCTCAACATTTTATATAGATTTGTGTGACGTTCTGGTTTCTGCAAACATTCCTCTGTGGAAAATGAGCAATGTTAAACTAAAGGATTTCCTGGGACTATGTATACGGGTCATTCTATTCCAGACGAGTCCACACCGAGGAAAAACTGGAAATGGACCGAACAGGAGAGATATTTTTGCTTGCGTGTATAATATAATCCTAGCCCTTGTAATAAATACATCATATTATGGAATCTCAATCACATTTTTTAGGTTATTTTTTTTGTAAATTTAAGGCCAGTATTTAAAGTGTTTAGCTTCATTTTATAGGTCATTTTTTGGCAATTTTAAGGTCATCAAAATCCGGGCTCTGGTCATAAGACTCTCTCCCCATCAAAGATTGTCGGTGAGCTCATGAAAGATACTTCGTTATGTCATTGCAGAGCAGATAAAATTAAACTTCAATTTTTTTAGCAAAGACAATTCCCTTCATTAACAAAATTTAAAACTTTACAAATCTTGATGGCACAAGATCGTATTTTGTTTGACCGATCTAGGGAACCTCAATATTTTCTTAGCAACTAAATATGTTTTTATTTTATTATCTGTGTAGTATTCTATTCGTTAACACATTTACCTCGAAATTATGATGGATTTTGAGGTTTTATTTTCCCCTAAAATTAAAAAGTAGGTTAAAACAATTTGATAGATTTCTTTCAACCCATGATATTCATATATGCCTAGTACGTGGTCATACCTCCAGGTGAAATCTTTATTTTAATTATAACTCTAAATTACGGGTGGTGTTCTAATGACCTAATTTAAAAAAGCCAACCCTGTAAAAATGGATTTAATGATTTTGTTTAAAAAATATAAATACACACATCTTTGGGGGTTTTTTCGTATAATTAATAGCACTATTTTCCAAAATATATTAGACTGAGAATTTGTGTACGATTGTGTGGTGTCATTTATTTGTTTATGGTTAATGTCTTACTAGCCATTCAGACTAACCAAATATTTATAATATTAGGGGTAAGGAAATATATAATTTTAGAGGAAATGCCACAGCATTTACGGAGAGGTAGAGTGGGAATTCATGTATATATAAATTCTACCACATAATCGTACAAACTTTATCATATTGTGTGATATAGCTTGAAAGAAAATGTTTACAAATCGGCTTTTTTTAGCAGGCTATATACCTACATACTAATTACGCTAATGAGTTAGGGACAAGGAAGGATACATTCATAGATAGTATACCCGCATTTACATAGCAGGAGAGTGGAAAATCATTTAGGGAAAACCACCCTCAATACACCCGACCGGGATTTGAACCCAGATCTCCCTGTCATTGGCAATCTAGTCTAACACGAGAGTGAATTTTTAGACCATGCGGCCAATGAAGCCAGTTTCAGTAAACTAATTTTAAGTAAGTTTTACTCAGAAAAAACAACACATTAACTTGTTAGTCACAAGAAAATAACTCCATGGAGGGATCCTGCAGGAGAGCTATACCGACCGAGCGGCCGCCACCACTAGTGACAATAGTGCCAACATTTGTGGACATAGGGTGTCACGTGGTCAGCACAGCGTTAATCTCAGTTTTTTAAACTGGAGCCACTACTTCTTTATTCAAGTTTCTCCTAATTTGTCCTCACGAAGCTGAGTTTGACCCCGTTCCAGACCCACTGATTCATAGATAAGTTTTGTAAACGCCGGGGATCAAACCCTGGACCTTTGGTGTTAATCACAAGAAGAATGCTTTATTTATCAATTTTAAAACAAATTGAAGAAATATTTTTTAGGAAATCTCAAATTTCTAAAAAAATGTATATATATTTTTGTTAACTACACTAAAATTATTTTTAATTTATAAAAATTAAAATGTAGAGAGAAAAAATATTTCCTGATACCCATTCTAATCTAAAACCTAATGACCAATTTCAAAATTTTTTAAGTGTACTATAATTTTTCGTAAGTAAACTACCCTTATATTAATTTATTTAGAAAATAACATACATTATTATTTACTATGTAAAATAGTCCACTCACCCGCCTCGGTGGCGTAGTTGGCTAACGTGCTAGTCATGTTGAGCTCGACCGCCGAGGACGGGAGATCGAGGTTCGAATCTCGGTCGGGTGAACTGGGGGTGGTTTTTCCTAAATGGTTTTCCACTCTCCTTCCACGCAAATGCGGGTTCACTTCCTCTGAATTCAACCCTCCCAATTCCTAATCCATTAGAGTAATTAGTACTTAAGCGTATAACCCGAACGGTAGTAAGACGCGGTGCTAAATATTATTAATAGTCCACTCTTAGCAATTTTTGACAAAATTGTTAGAGTTATTTAAAAAAATAATTAAAAATCAGTCACCAGTAAGCCACCTTTAAAAAATATCCCTCCCCAACTCCAAAAATAATTATATAATTTTATTTGTCATATCAAACACCCCACAGATATACATTTTAAACAAAATCGTTAAGCCATTTTCAAAATTTTCAAATTTTTGAAAAGCACTGATCAGTAAACTACCATTTAACCAATTTTTACCCAAAAACTAAGTATACAATGTTAATTTGGATGTCAAACATCTCCTAGATATCAATTTTAAATAAAATCTATGTAAGCGGTTTTGAAAGATTTTGAATAATAAAATATTGATATCAATTTAGAACAAAATCCACAAAACCGTTTTAGATCTGTAGCCTAGGATGGACAGATAGTCAGGGGGACAGATTTAATTTCTCCATACATTATTGTTTCCAGCCTGTGGCCTGGATCACTTTAATAGTCAAGCCATATACTTTCCAATACCGGCTTGCTAGGCCTGTCGTAGCTTCATATGCATTATAATATAATTTAAGACTAGAACAGGCACAACATTCAGTCCTCGGCGGTTAATTCGTCACTGTGAAAGGGTGAACCCACGTTTCAACAATAATACATTTATCAACCAAGCTGGGAATCGAACCCTGAACTATTAACCTAGTAGACAGACACGCTACCGACTGAGTTAAGGTTTCAGATGGGACATACATAATAATAGTGATATAAAATTCACTTCTTGGGGCTTATTACACACCTAGAATGTTAAGATTTATGTTAATCTGAGTTTAAAAATGTTAACAATTCCAATACTTTATATTGATATGAAAACGTATAAACACCTCAGTACAGACAATCAGGGTTCAAACCCTGACCTCCCTTTCATCGGAAAACCAAATATGTATTCCCTTTATGGCTCCGTAAATGTATGTTTGTTAGGTATTTGTAAATAAATTGTTGCGAGAAATGCAGAAATCTTACTATAGACTAGTAAGAAAAAAGGTTTAGAAGTTGACGCTAAAAATATAGAGTAAGGACTATATGATAATACAGATAGCACAGATTGAGGAATTATGGAGAATCGTGTGAATATTTACACTTTTCTTCATTTAAAAACTGATGAGCCAATTTGAACGATAATGACAGTTAATCTAAACATGTTTTACGTAAATCATTAAACAAAAATACTTTAAGGGTTTAAAAATACAGCAAATAAACATGTAAATAATAATTTTAAAAAAATCACTAGGTAAGGATTAGTTACCCTTCATAAACAAGATTATAATATTCAGTACACTCGACCGAGATTCAAACCTCGATCTCCCCGTCATCGGCAGTCTCCGGATCATCCCACCCTTCTAGGTGCGGGGGTTGGAGCTTTTTAGGTACCGACCTAGAAACTGCCCTGCGCCATGATGTCTAGGGGTGCTTGGGGCCGCGTGAAGTCAACCCATTGCACTTTACGGCTATGATATTCCGACCTGTGACTAAAGACGCCCATGGAAGAGACCATTGGATCTAGGTGCAGATGGAAGGATAATATTAGAATGGACTTGAAGGAGATATGGTGTAATGAGGTGGACTGGATAGAACTAGCTCAACATAGGAATAGGTGGCAATGACACTTAAAGTTCCTATTACCATATAGCAAGTAAGTAGAATGTATGTAAAGAGTCCTCTAGCAACAGAATGATACACCTTTATTTGTTGGTAAGATGCAATAATTGTAGACAGAGTCCATACATAGCCCAGTGACGAGTGAATAACTTTGTGGTTTGAGGATAGCCTATTTTTGTGAGATAAAATATTGTTTGTTTGTTTACAAAATGGAAAAATTTTAAGATGCCGATTTCAGAGGTAGCCAAATTTATCGTAAACCTGTGATTTCCAGTAAGCTATGTTATTCACCTCTTCGGGCGATCTGATTAACAAATTGAAAATTAGATTAAAAATTAGTGTAGTTTTGAAGGATCCGTTTTAGTTACATGAAGACAGAGACTGGGTTCGAACGTGAGGATATAAGAGTTATCTGTCGTTGGATGTTGTCTTGATCGGGAGATAAACATCAAGATCTGGTAGATATGGTCTTGAATTGCGTGCAAAGAGAGAAAAGAGGATCAACGCTGTATGAAGGTATGCGTCCACTGTTCCGCGTCGGACATCGGCAATGCCGATGGGATTCCACGAGACAGATTAAAATCTGATGCGTGCGATTTGGACCAGTGGACGCACGCCCAGACATTTCCGCCAATCGCATTCAGCATTCCCAGCAGTATTCTCTAGCTTTAGTTTAGAGATGGGCAGTTAACATTACAGTTAACTGTTGGGAACAGTTTGAAGTGATTTAGTTCACTGAAATGATCAGTTCATTTATATAGTTCAATAATTCGTGAATTACTTAATCTGGTTCATTCATTCACGAACTAATTCGCGTCGTTCAGTCGTTAGCGAACTACTTCTTGTGATTCAGTCAAACGCGAACTACTTCTTGTGGGGCTAAGTCGTTTGTGAACTAGGCCAATTGTACGTGAACTAGCTACTCATGGGTTCAGTCATTCGCGACCAGCTTGTGGTTCATTCGTTCACAAACTAGGCCTACATTTTGGGCTCATTCGTACGCGAACTACTTATTGTGGTTCATTCATACCCAAAATACTTCTTGTGGTTCAATCGCTCGAGAAATTCATATTTCGCGACCGACCTATATATTTCAGTTTAGTCCTCCACCAGTTCGCGAACTACCACGTGTGCGTCAGTTATTATCCCCCCACATCACTAGTTACATTGTAATCACGAATCAATCCTAGAACTTTTTTTTTTCAAAATAGCTGGATAATTTTAAATTCAAAGAAAAACTATCTAAACTTACAAAATTTAAAGAACATTTTCTTGATCATAAAATTAATACTTTAAAGTTTAATTATATTAGTTACAATGATACCAGCTGTTAGTTTTAAAATATTTTAGCCTTTTCTTAACAACTACCCGTTACAGTTATGTTAATATAGATATATATATATATATATTAGGGCAATGATGATCAATGTTTGGAAATACGTATGCTCCGAATGCAATGGACGCAGTCATAACACTAAATAAATCCGATTCGTGCGATGCGGACCAGTGGACGCTTACCTTAAGAGCACGAGAGAGGCAAGGTTCAAAAATGAGAAAAAGAAATGATCTCGAAGATGTGACTTTTTAGATACTTTTTTTTTCAACACTACAGAATGATAGTGATAGCCTGGGTTGCATATCTGTGATGTGCTGTGATGAATTATCAACAGCAAAAAGAACATTTCGAAAGCGATGTGGCAATTTCTCCGTAATATGCAGCCAGAATGATACAATAGGGAAATGGAGGGAGGGAAATAACCAATTAGCGGTACCTATTAACAAGTAATGTTTTGTGTAGGTCTAGCAAATAAGAAGATATTCATCAGTGCCCATTTTGGCAGGCTATGCACTTTTATGGATTGTTAAAGATACGTTCCGCAGGTAGTTAGGATTAACATCCTTTACTAGGATTGTCATAGGAAAGACATATTCTAAAATTTATTAAAGCTATTATATCTCCAATTATGAATTCATAAGCTTAATTTGTAGCTGTTAATTTTGAGAGATTGTGTAAATATTAATTATACTTAGCACCACATCATACTACCCGTTCTGGTTATATGCTGTGTAAATATTGACACTGATATTTTGTCAATGGTAACTATTTTATATTCTCTTATTGGTGAAAGTGAACCTATTTTAATTAAAGACAGCCAATTATATATATATTGATAGTAAATAGTAGAATGCTGGATAATATAAGCGAGTAAACATGGTTGGGTTTAATTTAACTGATGGGGAGGGTAGTTTTAGAGGAAGTGAATCCGCATTAGCGGGGAGTTGAGGTTTGCAAAACCATAACTATAAATAATTTGTGAAAACCAACCACAGTCCACTCGGTTGAGAACCCTCATCACCAGAAATGCTGTACATTACGAGTCAAATGCCCTAAATCCCTGGCTCATTGGTACTAGAATATAAAACTGTATAAAACATTAATGATTATAAGTTTAAAATGTAATAGTAATCATAGTAATAATATTAATATAAATGTATTAGGACAAATGTCTTTTCTTTCACATAGCCACAATTATTTAATAAAAAAGGTTTATAATTACATTTTATTAATAAAATAATTATAAACTAGTATTTATTGTGTATTCTAAAAACTATTAACTTACTATACATTTATATTTTTAAATAATGCTGTTTTATTTAATATGGAAATTATAATAGTTTATGGAAACCTAAAATCTGTGTTTACCTGACGCTACTTGTTTTAAATCTTTTAAAACCAAATTGATACATTTTTAAAAAGTTGGACATTCAGATGATACAATGCGCAGCTATGGATGAACCAGGGAAATATGAAACACCTTTTTAAAATTCTTGGAAAGTGATTAGCATAACGTTACGTGCTCTAGCTTGGAGCTCTGTCAGAAATATTTTCCAGAGGAGTGGCGGCCAGTCTGCGTCACGTAGGTCTTAACAGTTTGGGATCAAATGACTTCATGGCTCCAAATATAATTCGCGAGCCCCTACTATTTGAAAGCTACATGCCGAGACAGTAGACACAAGGGAGGGGGGAACGGTAGGGTATATATATATATATAATATTATATATATATATATATATAAACACCGGTTGTAAAATAAATATTACTACGTATTTAATTTACGGTCAACATACATCTGGATATTAGCCAATTTATTTACTACTGGTGGCTCAAGGTTTTTCCTGTTAGGATCTCGGCATTGGTGCCTAAAGTTTTCGTTTCATAATTTCAATAGACCGCATCCAGTGGCGTGCCCAGAAATTTAATTTGTGGACTCAGGGGCATTAGTGGCGTCCATAATAACAGAGGAAAAAAACATTAGTATGTCACTGACAATACGATATCTTTATAGTTAGAGCTAATAAGTCGATATTCTATCCCAGGTTCTCTGGTTCACGGTGCTGAAGCTCTCAGTGAGCTTCCTTGGGTCGTATTTTGCTCTATGAGCTCAGTTCATTGTACTCTTGGGAGGTAGTTGGAAGGTGAGACAGTGTAATTCATAAATATTCGTAGCTATAAAGAACTGATCGTACACCAAGACATAGATATTAACCGACTAGAATTAATAAAAGTCTCTCTTTGTAGGACTATGATTTAAAAGTGGGTCTAGTATGTTTGGATTAATAAAATAATATTTGATAAAAAGGCTTAATATTTATATTTCTTGACATGAAAAAAACAGTCGTGATTACACTGTGTATTATAACGCTAGCTACAAGAACCGTCAACCATAACTATTATGGATGATAAATTCAGAAAGAGCCTAATCTCTCTGAATGAATGCTATAACGGTCGCTATGACAACTCACCTATTTTCTAACCTATCTATTACATGACCAAACAAGAAGACTAATGTTTTTAAATGGGTAATATCACAGCTACTATAAAAATGGCTTACCATGTGCCTGACTAAACAGGAAGAATATCAAGAGAAAGCCACATAAAATAAGACTGAGGCCTTTATTCAAGTAATAATATTTATCTTATCACTCAAAGTTATATAAACTTGTCTTGTTAAATGATGATAAAAAACTCCAAATTAAATTAATAAAATGTACAGATAGGAGAAAAAAAGGAGGATGAGTTAAAATAAAAACAGCTTTGAAACATAACATGTGATGCTAACTTATTTAGAATTATGATTCACAACTTAGAAAACGTATCGAGCTTTACTTTTTCTCAATTTCTCAAACCAGAGTACCATACCAATTGTGTGTGTGTGTGTTTTTTTTTAAGATTTATGATCCTGACGTAAGAAATAGCAGTTTAAAAAAGGACATTCTTACAATATTTCCCAAACCATGAGGTACCGTTTTTAAGGCCGTGAAAGTGACACTGCCCGCAGCTTCACCCACGTTAGTGTCAGTTTAAAAAAAATTAATCAAATTGATTTAATTTCTAATGCCAGAGTTTTTAATTTCTCGAATAGAGAAGAAATCATCGCAAAGTATTATTTATAGATTAACATAAGGAAAGCGTTGGCGTTGATAAAAGATATTTCTTTAAAATAAAATAAAAATTCAAAGTTATATAATTATTTCGTTTATAAATTTAGACACACAGAATCTTTGTATTAATTGAAAGAAATAAAGCAACAAAATGTCATGCACAGCCTCTTTGTAGACAATTATAGTAAGTTTATCGTCAGGATGAACAGTTACAGGTTGCTGCTAGAACTATCACAGGAATACACCACATATAATAGTCTACGTGAGAAACAGTTGACGGCGAGTCCAACGCCTGCCACCTCCAGCGTTTGTCCTAGCGGCGTGTTGATGATCGTATCATGGCAAATATATATAGGAAACGGCATGCATTTAAACTGGAAGGGCAGATTTAATGGAATCAGGGGTATTCTTGGTATCAAGACCTATTCTCCCCAATTCAACCTGTCACGACAGTCGTCTCTATGATAAAGTTTTTCTGACTATTTACCTATAAGCGGGTCTCATTACACAGTGTAGGTGGGTTCAAATTACGCAGCAAAATAATGGGTGCTTAGATTTTATTATTGAAGAACATGGACGAGTAAGAAGAATTGATTAAAGTAATTTTAAAAATAAGATAAGGTAGGACCTATGGACATCTAATAAAATTGCGGGATGGCACTTCAAACTGACCTAAATACAGTAGTTAATTTTATTAGCAGCTTCGTTCTTGGAGATAGAATATCATGGCCTGGAAATACGAAAGAGGCTCTTTTGCAGATGAAGTATATCGGGATAAATAAAATTGACTAATTCCTTAATATCCTTGACCACGACGCATGTATATGAGTTATTCAGGACACCTTGCTTTCGTGGTCTGTGAAGACTCCTTTGCCGAGTTTAAGCCGTATTTCGACAAATAATTCTAGTGTTTGTCCTCGTGAAGGTGGATATGCATGCTGGTTGAGAGGGAAAGTTTTACATATGTACGATCCTTTCAGGCAGGCGTTGATCTCGTCAGCTCTAGTGGCTCTCGGAACTACCGGTAGAGTTTGTTTACCCTCTCCTGAGAACAATGCGGCGACGCCTCCTATGAGCACATTGCTGCTTCTGAGATCTCTCAGAGTTCTGTTAGAGCTTCAATTGATGACTTATGCGACATCGTACTCTCATTATATAATATAAGAGATAAAATTTGTCAGTAATTTTGATGTGGTACTTTACTCCGATATGTTGCACAGAGGAATTTGGTCACTAGAAAAATACAAAGGTAATTTAAATGTCACGTAGCTGTTCTTAACGTTTCTAAAAAAAACTATCAGCTATAACCGAATGTCGCATACCCTGTTATACCCCCTCCTGACAAAGTTGTGACTATACCCGGTGAGGCCACAACAAAGGCAACAGATCCCTCAAACCTGAGCTTAGTCAAGAATACATTATATTTCTATAAAATAATTTCCTTTACCTCCTGGTGCATCTTAAAAGAACACGTTTCTTAATGGATTTCGAACACTCTATAACACCTTTACTTTTACGGTAAGTTGTTATGTTTTCAATAAAGGCTTGTTTATGTTCAAAGTTTGTAGTAGATATGGTCGTTCCTTTGTCTTCTATATCGAATAGTCCCTATAGAATAAAATCAGTGCTAATATTCAGGTAATAGATTACCCAAATTCTCCGTGGTCTTGCTAGAGATAGACCTTATAATTTGGTTGGTTTGGTCTAATTTACGTTAAAAATATCTTAATTTGAAGTAGTAATTGTCATGATATGTTCTTATTCTATATTCAATATCTTCAGATATGCTTGATCTGTGGGCGAGCCAAAATGCGAGAGGATTTAGTACGTGGAAAATATCAATATGCTAAAGAGAAAATATTTGAGTGAGGAAGAAGAGCGACTCAAAGCGGCTTTTGTTAAACTATTGTCCCAGTGTGAGTCATCCTCTGAGAGTTCCAGTGCTTTGCAAACTAATTGGTAGGATGTGTCGTTTGCGTCGTTCACGGTACCTAAGTTTTCAAATTAATTTGGACCTTTGATGACATGGATTCATATTCTCAAATAATAACACACTGTGTTATTTGAGTGTGTGTGGTATACACCCTGCTGATGACAAAACCATTTAATGCTCCGGGGGGAGGGGAGTGTTCCTCAACAGAAACACCTTGCTTTAGGTACTGGAAATTTTTATAAAGCAGCCTCACTGTAAGTAAGCGTCTTCTCACAGGGGACTTCAGCGCATAGTTTGAAGAAATTTGTTAATGGTTTGTTGCATGGGTTATTAGTGACGTCAGTTAAATTACTTGTTGTAAAATAAACACATTGTTCATTGAGATGGACAACTATATTCTTAACAACTTAAATAAACCCGACTGAAATGTTCCCCTTAATTGATCAAGTTAATACTAAGCTTCCATTGATCACTGCCCTTATTGATTTACTTACTTACATACATACTTAATGGATTTTATGAAGATGGATAGATAGCTGCACAGCTTCACATTAATGTGAGGATTGAACAATTGTTTAGCACCAACGCTCTAGAGCGGATCATTGCTGAGCGCTCTCCGTCATTGGGATGCTATCAAAAATATTTGGAATATCCGTCTTGCCCGTAAATGTAGCTTTTTCAAGAAGATTTTGATATTTTTTGCTGCAGGTGGGGAGACTATCGATTTAAAAGCCCGTATGGGCCGTGTACCATATGTTTAGTTTCACTTGCATGCAGCTATGGGTCAATGTTTGAATCCGGAATCTCTGAACTTATCAACAAATTTATATCGTTGTGTCCAATTTATTCCTGAATTCATAACAGTATCTGCACGTGTGTCAGTCCTCTATTTCTCCACTCTACAGAATATAATGCACTGGTATTGCCTTTAATGTGTTTTCTCAGCTCCTTGAAGACATAGATAATGTTTCAATAACATTAAATATTTCTAGAATAATTCAAAATAAAATAAATAAAAGGAATGGTGCATCTCACAGAATTTCTCACTCTTTTGTCTTAAAAGATACATTTATAAAAAACTCGTAAGATTTGTGAAACAAAAATTTGGTCTGTACATTTTTGTAAAAACATTACAACAAAGATCATAAATAAAATAATATACACTGTTACTTGTATAATCTATGGCATTAGGAACTAAGAACACTGTTACAGAAAAATTGAGAAAAGAGAAACATTTGTCCACCAAAGAGCATAATAACATAATAATTAAATTCATTTTCAAAGACCTGAATTAAAAATTATACATACTTGCTTACAGCTCAAAAACTATTAGTCTTATAAAAATATATTTCAAATAAAAGATGTTTCTCTAATAGTAATACCACTTTACAAGGATAAGTTATTTCCTATCTCAAATAGTTGTGGAGAAATTATGAAAATTGTAAAATTTCCCCTTTTTGAGTAACCTCAAAGTAATTTCATGAGAAAATGAGAATTGCCATATTATTTATAATGATAAGTTTAGTCAAAATCGTTGAAGCGAATTTCAAGAAAATCGATTTTTCTCTTTTTGCCCTTTAGTAAACTACCCTTAAATTTAGGGTTCGGTATTTAATTCTAAAACGACCTCTGGGGGGACCTTATGAAAGACCTATACAACAAGATTTAGCCCAATTGGTAAAATAGTTTCGGCTCTAGCTCAAGGTAAAGACAGACGGACAGACAGACGATGTTATGAAAACAACTTTTTTCGGGGTCATGAAACGTCGACATTTATCAAAATCTTGAGTTCGAGTTTTTTGACGATCACAATATTTTCCATCCGAGGTGTTGAGAGAAAGAAAAAGTACTTCATTAAATCAATCCAGTAGTTCTCTAGTTGTAAGCGAACATTTAAGTACAGAAACTATCCTCTATAAAAGATCTTTGAATTTACAAAAACAAAATCAACTAAAACATGATTTCTCTTTTTATCATTGATTACGCGTTTTAAGACCAAATCTTTGAAAAATATCAATTTTATCTTATTTAATTCGTTTAATAAATAGCCTAAGACCATCCCCGTAAAAATCTACATGAAAAACTTAATCGCAATCAGTAAATCATATAAATCTTTGGCAACAGAAATACAGACCAACACTTTTCTTTTTAAATAGTAGAGATTAATTCATAATTTAATAATCACTAATATAACCTCATATAAAATTATGGTAGAATCGTAACTACTTGGTGCCCGAACAGAGTAGAAAAGAGCCGCTAACTAGGCGTAACTAACGGGCGAGAATCGAACAGGTCGTATACTAAACCTGTCAGGATCCGAACCAAGAATGTTTGGTGATAGTACTATGTGTGCCGTTTGAGCTTCTTTTTAAAGGAGCAGTTTGGCCTAAAGTTAAGTTATATAAAATTAGAAGAGCAACAAAAATAAAGAACACGTATTTATTTTTGTTTTGACGTGCGATTAATAGTTTTCGATATACTGCGTGTGGCTTGGTAACTGGTGACGTCATAAACCATACACAGTAGTTGCGCAGTGTCGACGTCTAGTGATTTTTGAATTGCCGCGAATAAGTTTCCTGCGTGTTTTGTTGTGTGATGGTGTAGTGTTGTATTTGTTCCTGCTTCATTTGATTATTTCCGTGAAATTTTAAATTTTATCGAACAAAGCTATCCGCTATAGTATGTCTTAGTAATATACTAAGAACCACGTCTTACTACCTATTCGGGTTATACGCTTATGTCTTAATAAAATTGTTAGTAAAATAAATGCCACCTTACAAACAAAATAATATCCATACGTTTAGGCCTACTGCCTGACTGGATGTTTTAAATACGTTTTACATTGTAAGTGATCTTACTTATAATTTACTTGTAAGTCGAATATTTTGATGATTTAATTAATTATTAAAAGCACTCGAAATTATTTTGATAGTAAGAAGGAATTTTATTTTATTTTTTCAGCTATTACAATGTGTTTTCCTAAACAAGTATAGTAACTAAAAATTGTTGTGTTTTTGGATGAAATTCATAACAGAAGGAAAAATCGAAACTAATTTATCATTCCATTACTTCCCCAATCGGGAAAAAAATCTCCAGTGCGATGTAAAAAATGTTTGAATAAAGGTGTGCCCTTTGCATCTAGTGTAGTTTTCTCTAAGCATTTTAGAGAGTCATATTTTGATCAATTCTCTCATTTAAAAGAAAAACTTGTGCCTCAGATTAAAACTCACAAAATAAAATTAAACTCTGAAGCGTGTCCCATGTTATTTTTCAAATGTCTAGATGTATCGGCGGCTAAAAATCAGATTTTCTCTTACATAAGAAAACAAATCGTAAGTGAAAATCATTGCTAAAACAAGCAAAGCATCCTATTCCAGTCCTACTGCTACATCTACGGATGTTACGGACTGAACATAAGTATTGGCAACGATTTACAACCAACATTTGAGGTGTCCATTCAGTGGGAACTACTCGTAAGTGAAATAAATATCAGTGAGGAGGAACATATACAGACAATGAGGACGTAAAGGAAATTGATGTTCCTTAAATATTTTTGAATGTGACAACAATGATAACAATGAACAAACGAGTAGTATGCTTTAGAAGAGGACACTAATAGTTGGTCTTTGTATTACAGAAATGTTTCTTGTGTTTGGCAAAATTTACCATTATATTTAGATTTTGTAAAATATTCACTGTTAGTGTTGGGAAGAATACTATCTGGAATTGTCTAAAAATGTCTACGGTTTGTCATAATAACCACAGATATGGACGGGAGTCTCAATCCCGACATAAAAATCGTCAATTAGGTTAGATCGCACTCAGCGTCAGCGCTGTATTTGATTTTTCACGCCTTTAATATAATATCTGAAACGCTTCGTTTGTGTTCTTTAAGTAAGACTACATTCTATTCAATAATAAAAAAACATTGTCCCACCAGTTGTGAAACTTACATTTGTCTAGCAGAAGGAACGATTACTGGAGTCACTACAGAACTGAGAGGTGTAGGAGGCAGAAGATGGTGAGTATGATTCACCGGGACTGTGTGCCAAATATGTCACATACATTGTCATGAACTTGAAATTATTAAGGTTATAGATTTGATAATCTTACAAAAACGTGTAATTGAAGTTGAATTTGAAAAACCAGCGATGAGAAAATATCATTGCGAATGGAAGCAAAAAAGTAAATGTTTCTCTCTTCCTTTCAGACCGACACCAAAGAATTGAAAAACTAGTTAGGACAAGGTTTCCTAACATTGTGCACAAATTCGATGTGTGGCACATGGAAAAATGTTTTACGAAGAAACTTAAAATCATGTGTTGATTCTCATTTTTATATTTCATAATTTTTACAAATCCAAATATTTATTTTTATTTGTGGTATGATTTTCTACCATCTATTCAGCTATTTTGTTTTATTTTATTTAACTATTCTTTATATAATTCTATTTGGGTAACAACACCACACTAGCGCTGTGTTTATTTTATTGGTACTAACTTTTGCTATTATCAGCTTTTGTAAACTTTCCGTTATAACGCATCCAACTTTGTTTGGACAAGAATTCCAGAGACAAGGACGATCACGATCATTCGTTCACTCTCGGCTGAAACTTCAACTCTTAGTTCACGTTGTTCGACGGGAATTCGGGTTTATAAACGTCATCCTGATATGAATCGCACTAAATGTGTATTTGAAAAATAATTAAATAGTTGGGAAGTTAGATATAATAAATAAACTGAAAATAAAAAGTGTTTTATCGAAACAAAATTATATTAGAGTATCTGTAGAATCTACGTCTCATAGACGAAAGTTAATAACGTTCTGTCGGCCGGCGGACACATGGACTATAATTTATGACGTCACATGCAGAATCTAATACCCGCTTATCGTGCACTGGCTCCACTTATCACGATTAAACAAGTATAATTTTTTAATTTTTCTCTTAATCTTATCTTATCTGAAAATGTATTTTAGGACAAAATGCTCCTTTAAGAAAGAATATTCAACTATTGTAAAATGTGATGTTTTATGTATGTAATTTAAAATAAATAACAACTCAATTTTATAGCTTTTATATAACTGGCAGTAACACCCACGTTGAGTAAAAAAAATAAATAAATTGTTTCATAAGCTGCAAAAAACAAAAAACTTGAACGTTATCATAAGGTGTAATATGATAAAAAGTAGATTATGGTTATCACATCAATCATGCTAGCTTAGCGTTTCAGGACTCATATTTTCATATGTGAATTTGTCTCTTCTTTTAAATAAAACGATACAGCTTGACAGCAATATCTCTTCTAAAACACAAAACTTGATGGAATTTTTAAATAAAGGGTCGGGGTATTTGAGGGTAAGAGGATCTATTTGAAT
This sequence comes from Timema podura, assembly GCA_033556935.1. Taxonomy (NCBI): domain Eukaryota; kingdom Metazoa; phylum Arthropoda; class Insecta; order Phasmatodea; family Timematidae; genus Timema; species Timema podura. The sequence goes on from JAVRXN010000009.1 coordinate 36,502,629, forward strand.
ATCAAGTGACAACATATCATTTGTGGTTTTTGGATATTATTTTTAAGTTTGGATGTTGATAGCATGTGAATCAGTTTTACTTAAAAATATGGTGGGTAAACTTCTTAAAACCTACAAATATAAAACTATTTTGGGTATAACAAACCAGAAGGAGGTTTTACGTACACTCTTATGTGAGAGAATAATAATATATTATTCGTAATGTTAGATTACTTCCAAATATTCACAGATCGAGTCAGTTCACTTGAATGTAACCTCTTTAAGTTAAATTCTAGTCAAGATTATATATATTCATTCTTACAAGCCGTCAGGCCAATATTTAACCACACAAGGAAAGTAAGAATAGGGAAGGATTAGTCTACAAGATATTTGCCCGTATTTGCATTGAAGGGGAGAGACAAAAAGCCAAATAAAATCTTTAATACCCCAAACCGGGATTCAAGCCTTGACACTATTTCTATATCCAGATTAGATAAGTTTGAACTTTATTCCATGCATACAAATGACGCGGGTTCTGGTGTAAGCAATTTTACATCCAATTTCTCCATTAATACATTCTAAAAGTTAGAAATGAGAGTGCGTTCTTTGATCTAAATAATAATAATAACTACTACTACTATACTACTACTACTACTACTACTACTACTACTATACTACTACTACTACTATACTACTACAACTACTACTACTATACTACTACAACAACAACAACTACTACTACTACTACTACTACTACTACTACTACTACTACTACAACTCATACGACTAAATACTAAAATGATTTATTCCGGTTTTCCAATAACGAATAATTCCAGGCTAGAATCTAAGCTTAGTGAAGTGAGGGAGATTTTCGTCAAATGTTTATAAATATCCATTCATGCATGTATAGGAGCGTATCTTATAAATTATACTCTCCTTATGACTACTACAAAGTGATTTATATGTATACATAGCCCGATATTAGACCAGTATTTACACACAACTACAGTATATTAAACATGTGTGATATTGGGACCAGTAACTAAACACAACTACAGTATATGAAACATTGTGGGTGATATTGGAACCAGTAACTAAACACAGCTACAGTATATGAAACATTGTGGGTGATATTGGAACCAGTAACCAAACACAGCTACAGTATATGAAACATTGTGGGTGATATTGGAACCAGTAACCAAACACCGCTACAGTATATGAAACATTGTGGGTGATATTGGAACCAGTAACTAAACACAGCTACAGTATATGAAACATTGTGGGTGATATTGGAACCAGTAACCAAACACCGCTACAGTATATGAAACATTGTGGGTGATATTGGAACCAGTAACTAAACACAACTACAGTATATGAAACATTATGGGTGATATTGGAACCAGTAACCAAACACCGCTACAGTATATGAAACATTATGGGTGATATTGGAACCAGTAACTAAACACAACTACAGTATATGAAACATTATGGGTGATATTGGAACCAGTAACCAAACACAGCTACAGTATATGAAACATTATGGGTGATATTGGAACCAGTAACTAAACACAACTACAGTATATGAAACATTATGGGTGATATTGGAACCAGTAACTAAACACAACTACAGTATATGAAACATGGGTGATATTGGGACCAGTAACTAAACACAACTACAGTATATGAAACATGGGTGATATTGGGACCAGTAACTAAACACAACTACAGTATATTAAACATTATGGGTGATATTGGGACCAGTAACTAAACACAACTACAGTATATGAAACATTATGGGTGATATTGGGACCAGTAATTACAGTCAGATAAACGTAATCACTTCAGGCAAAGCTGTGTGAAGATCAGCTGCCTAACATTGTGCAGGTTGAAGATTAAAGAATAAAATGTAGCAATCTTGGGTGGTTAGACACAGAAGAAATAATGTATCCCCTTTTTAATAATATAATTCATTTTTAGTAGAACTTTAAAACAATATCAACCTAGTTAAACAATAAATTCATTGACCGTATACACCATATTATATTATTAGACCAAGCAAGTGGCATTGAAATAAACTTTCGCCCTGTAATTTAAATTTTAAATGGAAAACAGAGCGCTACAATATTCGGTTCAACACAGAGAAACAAAGTTCTTGTAACATATGTTTCACATAATATTCTACCCGTTAATCACTTTTTTCACTCGTCCTTCCTACATTTTGGCACGAAGTACACATTCAGTCTCTTTAAACATGACGTAAACGTGCCTCCTTCGAGCACTCCATTACGCAAACAGTGTTACCAAAGTCAACAGTTTATTCCTGCACTTTGTAAAACTTAAAACTATATCCCTCACTCGACTGGTTGTTACATTACATTACAGTATGCAGGACATGGTCCATTACTTGTTCTTGGTATCTCATAGCCCTCAAAATGGAGCGCTTGAACACTGTTGGAAATAATACGGTAAGTTCTTATTTAATTTAACTTTTCAAATAATAAGTTAAATAAGTTAGTAGTACGTCTACCTGTTAACTCAGGGGTCCTTAGTTCATTTCTCGATATGAGTGAAACATTTATTATCAGTGAAATCGAGACTACCACTTTCAATAGAATAAATTAAAGGACTGGAAAATGGGTGCTTTGTCAGCCATAGAATTAAGTTAGTTTGTAATTTTAATGTAATTATTTGTTTCAGAAAGTTCACGTGAAATGCCTCCAATTAAGCACACGCTAGATCCACACCCAGGTAATTAACAAGTTCATTTTAAGGGTTGGGGGTTTGAAAGTTTCATAGAGAGATAAGATAATATTGTTTGTGGAGTGAAATGGCAGTAACTATGATAACTTGGAGGTACTGTGCTTCTGTTTAAACTGTATATTGTGATAAGAAAATCAATGCACTTGTCAAATACTTTATCAAAGTCTGTAATGCGTCATTCTTTCAAGTATAATGGTCCTTTGTTCAATTTATGTCATTGCTGGAAGATTTACCACTAGTGAAATAGGGCTCCCCCCTTTTACAAAGATGAAGGAAAGATCAAACGAACTTAGCATTTTATCTGTTTTATTACAATAGTAAGTTTTAAGTTATGTGCTGATACATTCATTTGGTTTATAAATTACATATACTCGTAGTAAAACACCACACTGGTATCATGTCAGGTGGTTTAAGAACATTAAAAAAAATTCTAATATTCAATATTATTATCAATATATTAGTCTGTCATGATAAAATGGCAGAATTAATGGGTTATTTTCAGTGCGTTGCACTACCTTTTCAGGAAACAAGTATTATTAATATACAGGGTACTACGATAATTGAATAAGGGGAGGAAGTTAGAATTGAAAGTAAATGTACATACCTTTGAGTGAAGTGAGAATATAAAATCATTTAGTAAAAGCCACTTTCAGTTAACCCAACCGGGATTCAAACATCGATATTCTTGCAACGGCTGTATAATTCATATTGCGAGACTGTCGGCGTATACCATTCAACCACCAATAGCTAATAAAGTTATTTATCAATTCCATCTGTAATGTATATTTACTCAAGTACGTGTCCTGTCAGTTGGATTATTACTGATACGAGCCTCAAGGCATAGTAAAAAGAAAGTGTTATTTAAACAGACATTTCCAAAATACACCTGAAGAAACAACTTGAAATCATAATGTGGAAAACTTCCTTTCAATGCATCAAGCTCGGGATCAAGTCCTGGTCCAATAGAAACACCTGAAGAAACAACTTGAAATCATAATGTAATCCCTAAGTGGATTACAGGGATTCAAATAAATAAAAAAAAATGATGAATCTTTGAATGAGTAGGTGAGATAGAAGTACATACAAAAGAAGGCTATGCCACCAGAACATTAGCACGTGCAATAAGAACATTTCAGACAAGCCCTCATAGCCCTTCTTAAAATGGTTACCTAGCGCATCATCAAACATATCATTTGCCTCAAGTAAATTAATGTAACTATTAAATCATGATCGAAGGAAGAGGACACTAACACCATTAGTTAACAGTAGATTATTTATTTATTCTTATTATCATTTTATTTTTATTTTTTTTAAAGAAAGGAGCATAACAATATATATATATATATTTGTAAACAACAATAAAAGTATTCTTTTTAATATCATAATTTTATTTCCCCAGAAACGAGAATAACAATATATATATCTATGTAAAGAACAACAAAAGTATTCCTTTTATATTTTTATATTCTCAAAAAAAAAATAACAACAAAGACTTTACTACCTTACTCCTTGGCCTCATATTTAGAGCGCCAACTTTAAAAAATATAAAGTATCTCATTCGCTAGCTAAGTAGAAAACTAGCTGGGCGCTAAAACTGAACCCTTAAACTGCATTCTAACTTTCATAGTTAGCCCCAACACATATCATAACACATCTTCTAAAGTCAGTCAAAAAGGAACATATCAATTATATAATCTAAAGACTAATTCTACTGCTATAAATTTAAATATTAACCTCGCAAACATCCTATTATTTATTTGTTTATTTTATCTAAGTTAAAGTTCTTAAATAGGTCAAAATATTAGCCTACACAATTCTTATTAATAATTTGTTCATTTTATTTAAAAAACTTTAACAAAGTCGAAATATTAATCTCACAAATTTCTTATTAATAATTTGTCCATTTTATTTGTGTTAAAGTTCTTAACTAAGTTCAGATCATTTGTTCGCCAAGCGAACATGACGCCAAAGTTATTATTAAAGTCTCTGTAATGGTAAAAAATTAAGTCCCATTACATAGGAAAATTGCACCAAGAGCTTAAACGATTACGCATACCCCTAATGAAAATAATCCCAAAAAAGAGCCAAAAAAGAATTTAGCAAAAAGCAAAGATTATCACTGAAAATGAATTTAGCTTACATCGTCGAATTTGTAGAGATCGCCTGGTCTAGCGACCTTCTCTGCCAACCCAAGAGTGGCATATAAGTCACACGGTGCTTCTTATATACAGAACACAGGGCACAAGGACGTCACAAGGGGGAAAAACCAAAGATAATAGATAGGGAGTAGAATGTTCGCCGACCATCTCGAATGATATAGAACATGATCGTGGGACTGGCGGAGTTTTACTTCTTTTCCTCTTAAGTTCTTTGATTCTGGAGAGCGGTGGCGATGGATACAGGTGAGCTCGTTTCAGTATGTTGAAGGCTGTTGGGCCGATTAGATGTGCGAGTACAGGTGGGCCGGGCGTGTTTACCTTCGAGCTGGCGGGAGACGTCCTCAATCGAATAGGGTAAGTCTTCATTATTGTAGCTAGCCGGCGGCTAATGCTACAATAATGTGGAAAACTTCCTTTCAATGCATCAAGCTCGGGATCAAGTCCTGGTCCAACAGAAACACCTGAAGAAACAACTTGAAATCATAATGTGGAAAACTTCCTTTCAATGCATCAAGCTCGGGATCAAGTCCTGGTCCAACAGAAACACCTGAAGAAACAACTTGAAATCATAATGTGGAAAACTTCCTTTCAATGCATCAAGCTCGGGATCAAGTCCTGGTCCAACAGAAACACCTGAAGAAACAACTTGAAATCATAATGTGGAAAACTTCCTTTCAATGCATCAAGCTCGGGATCAAGTCTTGGTCCAACAGAAACACCTGAAGAAACAACTTGAAATCATAATGTGGAAAACCTCCTTTCAACCCTTCAAGATCGGAATCAAGTCCTGGTCCACCAGAAACACCTAAAGAAACAACTTGAAATCACAATGTGGAAAACCTCCTTTCAACCCATCAAGATCGGAATCAAGTCCTGGTCCAACAGAAACACTGTAGGTGTATTACACTCTTCTACTTAGTATTGATTCATTGGAATGTCGTTCAACTAATTCACGCTTACTATTATCCTTGCCATGAATTCATATAATGAATGAAAATTGTCTTTTTTTTTAATTTGTCATGAGTTAACTACCTTTACATTAATTTACTAAAAAAAATTATAAATTAGTATTTATTATGTAGTAGTAGTTCAACCCGGATATCAATTTTGAACAAAAGTTCATTGTAATGACCATTTCCAATAAATTTCATTGTTTTCAAAAATCTCTCATAAGTAAACTACTATTATATTTTTATTTTTTAAGAAAATATAAATATATAAAAATATTTTTCAAATCTAGGCTCAGGGACAGACAAACAAACAACCATAGGGACAATCAGGATTGTATAATCCACTTTTTTGTGTTAGGGGTAAATAAAACATAATTTGTAGGCCAAAAATATTCATAAATGTTTTATTTTTTTCATTGTAGAAAAGTAAAATATTCTATGCTGTTATACAATTTTTATAACACCACGTCTTACTACCCATTCGAGTTATACGCTTATGAAATAACTATGCTAATAGTTTTAGGAATTTCTAAGGTTATTTTTAGAGGAAGTGTAACCGCATTTGTGTTGAGGAAGAGTGGAAAACCATTTTGTTAAAACCTCCCTCAATATACTGACTGAGATTTGAACCTCAATCTCTCCGTCATCGGAAGTCTAGTCTACTGTAGGAGTAGTGCGTTAGACCATGCGGCCACCAAAGCGGGTGTCATATAATATTAATATCTAATGTTTAGGTAAATAAATTACCGATATGTTTTCCACAGCCTGAATCTATTACTGGTATCTGCACAACCGCTCATAAAAGCCAAGGAAATAATGGCTTCTTGTAACTTCCAGTGATAAAAATAGACCTATCAACGAGTGCGCCACCAAACACCATCAACATAGCTCCACGTTTTGAATGCACTTACACTTTAACCTAGTAAAAATAAATGGTGTCGTTACAGGCGCTGTTCCGTGTCGTGTATTTATCTTGGAGAGTCCGCGAAAGCGTGGAGATTGTTCGAAATGTTTCAAGAGTGTATTTCTGTGTCAACAACCGGACACAAAGGGAATGGCAAGCATTTAGTAGGCCTACAGGAGAATGTACCAACTAAACACCACTTTTCAAGCCAACTGTAAACTATAGTTATAAACGAATCATTGACTTTAGTTTGATGTTGGAATTATTTTTAGAAGGAATACAGAGAATAATGACGTACTAAGAGTCTTACTACCCGTCAGGGATAACTGCATATCCACACTAATGGTGTCTGTGGAAGATTGAATTAAGTGGAAAAGTACCTACATTAGAGTGGAGCGAGAAGGGAAAAAATGTTTAAGAGAAATCTCCTCAGTCACGGTATTTAGGCTCGAACTTTCCTTTGACAGAAAAACCGAACAAGACGACAATGATTCCCTTGTCTGCATGCCTACTGGTTCAGTTGTCAAACTAACAGATTCTAGTTGTATTTTTTGCACAGCATATGTATTTGTAAACGTATTTGAATCATATATCAATATAAACTTTATTTTTATGGTTCTACTACTTAATGGAAATAATAACTTACTTGCCAAAAACATGAAAAATGTTCACAGCTACAAAAAAAAAAAAGGAAAATTCCTTAAGTGAAAAATGTTTAAGCAGAAATATTTTTAAAAATGTAATATTTTCAAAAACATTATAAATAATGTCGAATAAGGAGCTTATATTATTTAATAGTTGACCTAGGTGGTCTTTGGGTAGAAAGCTCGCCTCAAATCCCGATGTTCGTGGGTTCAAACCCAGTTGAGTTTGATGAAGTTTCTTGAGCAATAAAAATCCGTAGCACAACTTCCTTCTGAGGGGAAGAAAAACTGTCGGTCCCATGTCAATTGTGGCATGTAAAGGAACACTGGAATATTTGTGAAAATATCTTTACCAGCGAAATTGGTAGGCTCTTTCACTCTCGCTCATAAAGATTATTGTGGCAGGAACCTCCACACTTCCTGAACTCCTCTTATAAATATGATTTCTACCAGATGTTGCAGGCAGAACTAACCAGCCAAAGGTTTGAGTGCATGCCCATCTTTGAATAAATAGAAATTATATCAAACCAATTTTTGTGTTGTCGGCATAAGAAGACTATTTAATAAAAAATATTTAAAATATAGCTTGTTCTTTGATTAATTACAATTTGTTATAGTCTTAGTCAAAAATGATTATGATAAATTATTAATAATAAATATATTTATCATATACATAGATTAGTTTGGTAAAACTTGTAATTTACAAAACAGTTTGAATGTAAATATCCAGAATATAATATCATACTTTATACAGTGTGGAGAAGGAAGGGTTTACCCATTTAATAACACTTTATTCTTACTCTTTTAACTACTAAATGCCTTAAGTTCAATTTATAATGACAACAAAAGATTGACAATTTTCTACATACCCTTGAAATATATATATTAAAAAAACTATGTCATTGGGATGGCCAAAATTATATGCAAAACTTTGCGCTTCTAGAATATTGACATGACTTGTGCATCGTGTTTAACTACCTGTAAAGGTTATCTGTAGACTACATTTATACAAATGAGAGAGGTATGAGAAAATAAGACCGCATTTGCACGAAGGAAGCTCTCTAGGGAAAAAAAACTAAATCTAATATCACCTCTGAGGGAACTGCAGGTCTTATGGAGAAAAACTTTAGATTAACTTTCTCTCTATCAACTGTTGCCAAATCTCCTCGCTTTATTATGTTGGGAGAAGGTGTGCTGGGTAAGAACGAGATGCTGACAACATCGAAAGACCAGTCTTGCAAAATTTGTCTTAGATTTAAGTGAGGATTTACGACAAAAAAACACGTGAATGACAACACTGTGTTCCAATAGTGGTCATGAAGTTCCCTCAGAGATGAAATCCATTTTAATTCCAATTGGCCGTAATTTGAAATACAACCACCTCAGTACTGGCAAACCAGAGGAGACGAGACTGGTGCCTTGGTCCTCATTCCCCCTGATGCGGTGTGCGTGCAAGTGCGATAAAGCTAGCAGAGAGAGGTTGAGCGTTCTATATAGCCGGTTCCACACTATTCCCAAATGTGGACAAATGTTCGCGGGCTTAGGATGACTATCCGAGAAGTGTAGGAGGTACACATAAGGCAAATATTCGTATAGGTTTCACGACACAAATGTAGGCGAAACATTCTGATGAATATTTGCCTGAAATACTCGCGAATAGTGTGGGATCTGCTTAGCAAACATATTACTAGTAGAGGATCCGACAACTTGGTTCAGCCGGTAACATGTCTGCCTACTAAGCTAAGAGTCCCGGGTTCGTCTCCAGGCATGATTGAAACAGTTAATATTGAGGCTTCTCCTTTCACAGTGATGAACAAACGGCTGAAAAAACTGGATGTTGTGTCAGATCCAGAGTTGAGCTGTTTTATAAGTAGACTGCTGATATTATCAAGCTGTTTAGAAAGTGCACGCAAGGTGCCTCGAAATAAATATCTAATAAGCAGTACAGGTATAGTTATGTTAAATAAACCACAGGGCTGGTGTAAGCAAAAACATTTTGAAATAAACCTCTGTCTGATAATAAATGTAAGCTAAGATGAGCAAATATAGACCAATGATTGGCTGTTACTGGGAAAACAGCCTAATTTTCATAGGAGGGACCCTTTTCAAAATACAAACATATATTTGTGTGGCCAAAATCGATAGCAACACACTAATTTATTAGTGTTCCTTTATGGTTATTTATAATATCTGACAAAGGTAATGGCTACAGATAACATTACTTGATATATGAATATGTGAAAGTAGATAAATTAATTTTTCTAGCTGTCGTTTATGAGAATTGGACCATACACACGAATATCTTCCAGCAGAGCCCACTCCTGGTAAACATCCAGTGGCGTGAAACAGGAATAGTTCGAGGGGAGTATTAGGGTATTACAAACAGTGACTAATTCCGCCCAAAGGTCCTGAGAGGAGGACGTTTAGTCTATTTACCGTCCGATTACAAAGGGGAATCAAGTTAGTGTGCCCTGAGTCTATATTGATGTTTGCTTGGTTTGCTTGCAAGTGTAGTAGGCTAGGGGTGAGTGTGAAATTGTGGGAGAGGAGGTGATTAGCAAGGCAGGTACAGGTCAATGACACGGGATAACTTTAGAGTTCAGGGTTCTCTTATTATAAACACGGGTTTATATCACACCTTTAAACTAATGGTCCATTTGATAGCTCCACAGCTTATACCGAGAGATAATTTAAGGTGGGAGGGAAGAAAATACGAGGTAAGGTCAATATTTTTATTGTTTTATAAACAAAACTACATTTATGTCCAAAATAAATTTAAAATCTCTCTTAGAATATTCTACACACATTAATTTTAATAGTTCTTTAATCTTTGTCATGGGCATCAAAGAATTTGATGATACATTTTACTGTTTGTTTGAAAAGTTTCTTGTCAAATGCTGCTATGCTTGTGACAAATATATTCAAGAAGGTTGATACTACTACGGGTATACAACTAAACTAAATATTTCTACTCAAGTATTATTTTATTTATTTTAGACAAAATAAATTGCAATAAAATTGCAAAAATACAGCCCTTAACTCGTGTCCCTTCCATCCTATCTTAAGAGAGAACCCCCATACATTCTAGTTTGTTTCAAATCCGCTATGCTTCGTGCTTGTAGAGAACTTCAATTCCATTTCCCCCCCTGATAATTCAACTTGTGTAAAGCGAGACGTATTGGCGCCTGTATGGTTGACTGAGTAGCAGGTATACATTTTTTCCAAAAATAGATTCCGAGACAAAGAAAGGAGAGGGCTGGTTTCTCCTTTTTTTTCTCAGCTCATGTTTGTAAGGCCGGGTTTGGGTTCTATTTCAAAATGATGCATAGCTGTAGTAGTTCTCAAGTTCTCATTCAACATTCTTTCAGTTTGTACACTTGTATAATATAGTATATTATTAATCATCAATAATAGTGTATTAGATTTGTATAATTAAGATGTAGGCCTCAAACCTTGACATTCTGCATTAATTAATACAATAACTAATTCTAATTGAAAGTTAATCGTTAAAATAAAAGACCCAATAAATAAAAATGCTGGTAAATCTTTTAAATTGTTTTAATAATAATTCATTATGGCCAAACTTGAAACTTTTTTTGATAAAAAAATCAAGAAGGCTTGTTTAGAGGAAGTGAAAAACAAGTGAAACCTATAAGGTGGAAAATTATTCCCCACTTTACTTGACCAGGTACAAAACCTCAAACCATTCAAAATATTAAGAGTTGTGCGAGTATGGATTTTTCATTTGGAGTTGAGTTCGAGCTGAGTTTGAATGGAAATAACTAATACCGTACCTAATGAATTTATATATATATATATATATATATATATATATATAGAGAGAGAGAGAGAGAGAGAGAGAGAGAGAGAGAAAGAGAGAGAGAAAGAAAGAGCTACATTGTTGAGAAATAATCCACCATAGATAAATAAAACCAAACATACAGCTCAAATAAGAGAACCTCCTCCTTTATTCGAGGTCGGTAAAGGAAATAATATACACAGCTTCCTACTTACTCTATGGCATTATGAACTCAGCACACTAATACAAACAAAAAATAGAAATATATTTGTCCACCAACATTAAATTTCGTACTTTAAAGATCTCCAAATTGTTTTTACATGTTCTACATACATATCTTACATATTCAGATTCTATTGGTTTTATAAAAATATATGTCAATTAAATTTTTTTAGTTTTAATAGTAGTACAACATTTCAATGATAAATTATTTTAAATCTCAAATAGTTGAGGAAAAATAATCAAAATTTGAAATCATTGCTTATGTAAAAGTACCTTTAAATTCATTTTCATGGGAAAAATAAATTGTCATTTGGTTTTTAATTTTAAACAATACTTAGACAGGAAATTAAATCGAAACAGCGAATATCAAGAAAATCGATTTTTTAAAGTCATTTTCATGGGAAAATCAGAACTGTTGTTATATTAGACTACGTCCAGATACAAAATTTAATCAAAATTTTGTTAGAGATAATTTCGAGAAAATAGATTTTTTCTCTTTTTTTTCCTTCGGTGAGCTATCCTTAGTGTTAGGGATAGATATCCAATTCCACATACTTCTCGGGGGAACTTTTATGAAAATCCTTGATATCAAGTTTTAACCCAATCGGCAAAATGGTTTCAGTTCTAGGCCGAGATACAGACAAACGGCATCGCGAGAACCACTTTTTCTGTTTCAGGGAATCATGATTGTCATTATTTAGCAAAAACTAGATTTCTTTGGATGATCACAATACTTTCTCTTCAAGGAGTTGAGAGAAAGTAAAACAAAATAGTTTATAAAAGTATTTGAACCAGAAGCGGAACACGGAAAAAGGAAAGCAACAAGAGCTCTGAATATTTTAGCAATTATAATGTGTTTTAGGACCTTTATGACAAATGTACATTAGGAAAATACCAATAATCCTAAATACAACCCAAAAAGTCAGGGCTCGATGGTGACCGAATTTCCATTGTTCTTTCTTTATTCAAGTGAATGTGATTGAAATTTTATAATATACACTTTCGTTCTTAGGCTGCAAATCATTAGGACTAAGTATAAGCATAGAGCTAGCAAAAAAAAATAACTAGAATGTATGTGGAATCATGCCTGATTTTTCCTCCGCCTTATTTTTATTTAATTTACAAATTAACTTTCAGGTTGTTTTAAAAAATAAATAATATAATGTCCTGACCAAACATTTGTCGTCCACCCAAACATAATACACACATTCTAAACATAATAGTGAGGGTTGATTTCAAAATTTGCACAATTTAATTTTATTTAATTTTCATGCGCGGTTACTTGATCACACAAATAAACATAAAAAAAAAATGGTTTTCAAAAATACATTTAAGTGTCAGTGACATCACTAACAATTAGCTGGTTTTAATAAATCCCCTGTGTTTAGATTACATATATACAATATTTAATAAACGTGTTTTAAGACAAAAATAATATAGTTTTAAGTTATATTAACTAAATTGTGTAAAGTAATAAATGAGCTGGTTCCACTTCTTAAGTAATAAAATCCTGTGGATTTAAGGGACCGAAGACGTGAACCAATACATTCCTAATAAACTACAAAATTGTATCCGAGAACACTAAAGTAAAATCATTATTGGTTACAATATTAGTTTAGATAATGATTATAGTTCTTTACAAAGAGTTTGGATAGCATATAGTTTAAAAGTTAGTTCACCAAGAGATATTTATATACGAGGGCAGAGGAGGGCCTATAATTTAGTGAAGCTAGTATTCCTGTAATTCTTCTCCTTCCTAAATTTTAGGGACATTTTAACCATATGACACGGTATACATGTATAGTATCAAGTGATGAATTTGTTCATTTATCCTAAGCACGCAACACATCTTGAGTGCTCTATATCAGTTTTGTTCAGCCCACGGCCTGTTCTCTTCTGCCCCGTCACTCTCAAATGATTATGAAATAAATATTTATCATCCAATAATTTATCGTAAATGATTAGCTAACAATGTACATCATTATAAAATGCTATCAAAACCATCTCCATATTGAACAGTGAACATAGTTTGATTTAAACTTAACGTTTTTATTTTAAATTAATCTAACTAAATTTTTGTTTGCCCTACACAAATAAAAATTTGACATAAACAACTACAAATATCATCTATTTCTAGTAAATATATAAACTTTTTTATTTGATATCTCATATTACCACAGATAAACGTAATAATGTAGTATAAATTATGTAATTATAGTAGGGCCTATATAAAAAAGAAAGTGAGTGTGTGTGTTCCAAAAAAAAAAAACCTAGCCCTTTGAGATGATATGGAAATCTGAAATTTGGAGGACAGTAAGAAGAGTCATCTCACTCAACAAGACAATTATACGAAATTTGAGATTTGGGTTTCAGGAAATGGGGTAGGGAGAGAGGGTGCTAAAATTAGGAAAAATGTTTTAACTGAGGTAGAAAATTGAAATTTGGCAAGCACTTCAGAGATTTATATAAGTGTTACAATTTCAAATTTACAAGTGAAAGTTGAATGGGAGCTCTAAATTGGGATTGCTAGAGTTAGCTTGGTATTGTACAAGGAAGACATATAAACGCTGGCAACCGGATGTTAAACGTCCCAATGCTAGTAAATTATATATATGAGATAATTTCACCCAAAACATTATTTGAAATTGGTCCAACTCCCAAAAAAAAGACATTAGAATGTCTAGTTCTCTGAATGGTTAATATATTTTGATCAGATAAAGAAATTTAGCTTTGAACTATGACATTCGTTGTCATTAGTGGGTTTGTGTTACGGCAGACAATGCTTTCTTTTGTTTAAAGAATTTTTTTTTTCAAAATACACAAAAATGGTTAAGTGAATTAATGATATTACCTAATTTGAATAAATTATATTTTATTTGCCACAAAAAAGGATATGATAATAACCAAACAGCATCAACATATTCTAAAACATTCTTCTCATTGCATCAAAATACCAAAAGCTGCGTGCAAGAATGACACTCGTCTGCCATACAGAAATTGAGTTAGTTGAAACTCTGTTTATTATAAGCTATATACCTAGGGTAAATCCAAGGTACCCGTACATCATTTGGGCTGACTTCATAGCATTCAGAGGTGAACGAGGCGGAAGAACAATCTTTCCTTTTAACGCTTTAAGCAAGCAATATAATTTTGAGTTTAGCATGATCCAAAATTCATACCCAAAATAGGATTACATACAGTCCTATCATCCACATTGACTGTATTCTAACATAAATAAATAATACTTGCATAATTTTTCAAAAGTTAAACCCACTCATAACCTCAGACTATCACTAAAGCTACCAATGTTTACTATAATTTGATTAGCTTTAAAAGTATTTAACTTCAGTCTTTTGACTGCGCATTGTTCAAGATAGGATTATCTTCCTACTCACCATTTCATAACTACACAAATAATCCTACACGCAAATTACCTGACACAAAATTAATTATTTGAACCATTTGTATTGTATTGTACATTTTATATTCAATATGATGGATTGAGTTTAAATAATTTGAAATAAATATTTCACTTTTGACACAACATTTCAAATATTAGATAGGTTTTTTAAACATCAAACCATTTAAAATTGTTAATTTAATTTATCTTTGTTATTTTTTTCTTTGTTCCTATTATTGATTTCATCTACCTTCCTTTGTTTAGCTTATATTACTGCTTTAGGTTCGCGTATTTTCATACTTCTGCAGCGTCGTGGATCAATAATTTCAGGTAACATTGCTTCCAGGTAAAAATCTGACAGTTTTTTAGACATTTCCTTTTCCCAAAAACTATCGTCCCTGAAAATCCTGTGAACAATATGTTCTTTTGGTGTCCAAACAATGAAGTCGCAATATTCTCTTCCTGTAATGTGAAGTTGGCCTTGTACTTGATAGAAATAATGATGAGATCGTTTGAGTTTTAAGTCCGGTCCCAAACAAAAGTTTTTTAAACATTTTGAAGCCACAATAGGTGACATATTTTCAGCAGATTTTGGACACTTTACCTCTAAAATTCCTTCACTTCCTATGATGCCATCTGGAGATGCTGCTAAGTAACCATTCTTTAAATCAACAAATATTCCACATGGTTCAACCTTGCTTCCAGTAGATTTTTCATAATCAGCTATAGCTTTCGATTCATTCAACTTTCCATAGTGTGTTGCCGCTGTTTTTACAGAGTCAGAATATAAAAGTTTTATCACTGTGTTAGCACAAGCTGTAGTAGGCTTCATTCTACACACACTACCAAAATGCGATGCTGTTGGTCGATTTTTTCTCTCCTCCCACCACAGACTGTCCAGTGGTAGATTTTTCTATCTCTTCTCGTTGCTTATATAATCAGTTGGTTCATAAAGCGCACGTTAAATACAACAAATAATTAAAACTAGTAGTTTGACCTGTTCTTTACCCACGCAATAAAAGTTCAAATGATATCAAATTAAGACGTTTAACCCCAAACCAATTATTGCCATTAACCCGGCCCTGCTCATTCATTATCCATCTGTGTTATACAAATTTTAATTATAATAGCGGAATAGAGCTAAGGAAAATAGATACTTATAGTAAACGTATCCGCATTTGCGTGAAGGAAGCGTGGATAAACACTTAGGAAAGAACAGCCCTTAGTCCACTTTGCTGAGATTTGAACCCAGAACTTCCAGCTACGAGAAAACCAACCATGATCCTGAAACGCACCTCGTGCACCCAACGATTTAGATCCATTGAGTAAATATATGGATTAATGGTTCGATAAAATATATCTTTAAAATATGTTTTATTGTTGTGCTCTATTATATCAACACAAAAGAAAAAAATATTCACACATGGACTAAATATATAAAATACTACTACTTAAAATGTATTGAATTCTTAGAGCAAAAAATAAACAAAGACAGGAGAACTATTCTCACTGAAGATTGTCTATTTGAAAACCAGTTTGGAACGTCAAACACAACAACCCCTCATGGGAATGCGAGGGGAGCTAGCGGTCGTTGAGCGGTGGAGGAAATGGCTTCAAGGGATACACACAGCAACCGGCCGGTAGACTCAAATTGAAGGATATTCTCTTTTAAAAAATACAACACTTGATGTGCTCTTTTAGAAAACTGTTCAGATGAAAAAATATTAAAATATGGAGGGGGTGAAATAATAATTGTTTACATATTTTCTTAAGCTAATTTTTAATTAATAAATATAGTTTTTTAAAATACGACTCTTTTTCAAATTATTAATTAAAATACATATTTTAATATTTTTTTAAAAAATTCTAAAATATTCAGGAAATAGCCAAAGAGACAATATTTTTGAAAACAGAGACATCAAATTTTTGAAAAGGTATTTTGGACGTAATCATGGAAGAAAAATCATAAAAGTTATTTTAAAACGTTGAAGTTCAATAATTTATATCTTTTTAATGGTTGGATTTACAGAAACCAAATAAATTTTGTTGAAACAAACAACCTTTATTTTATTAAGGGAAAAAGTTACAAAGCTATTAAATAATAACTACCATCATATTTAAGGAGTTTAGTAGGACAAGTTTTTTAGATATTTGGTGGGAGTTCCCCCTTAATGGGAGAAATCTATGAGTGGTTAAATACGAATGCTGCTTCATTACCTTAAGCCCTACCCTTTTAATGCTATCGTTCTTTGTTACTTTGTGTGTGTGTGTGTGTGTGTGTGTGTGTGTACACCACATCATCAGGGATATCCGCATCCCTTAAGAAAGTAAGATAACATTTATATAAAATGTACCTACATTTTCTCATTCTAGTCTGGTATGGATTTCCGAGGATGGTGAGGTGGAGATTCAAATTCCGTCCAGTCCTACTGAGGGGTTTTTTTGGTTCTAGTGATTGGAGGGAGAGTGTAAGACCATTTAGGGATAACCATGCTCAGTACACCATTCTGAAGTTCCCACAACCGACAAACTAGGACAGAGTAGCCACTAGGATGATACCTCAGCCGATGTGCCCACCAATATTATTTTTATTAGAAAATATTATTTAAAAACCCATATCCATTTTGCAAACTCAATTTCCCCTAATAATTAAAATATGTTTTGTTCCGTAATTCAGAAATCTTGGTGAAATGCGACAACCCACCGTTCACTCAACATCATGGTGTGACCAATCGGTCGGTCCATGATGAAATTTGCTCTCGTCCTATTCAGGAGGCATTAGAGCATGCCAATCTGCATCTGCATCATATATTGTTAAGGCTTGCTAGCACTAATGGGCAGTAAGACACGTTGTTGAAAGCCAGACCAAAACATTGTAACTATACTGGCAGTTCTTGCTGCACAGTTAGTTATTTTTATTGGAACTATTCAACTTGCAATTTCGTATTAAACTGTTTATATTATCACACACCTACGAACTAAACTAAGTCTAGAACAAACGCAATGCCCAGCCCCCAGCCGTAGAGTAATCACAATGGAACGGAAATAAAGCCAAAACTTCTAGTGTCAAAATAAGCAAAAGAAATACTACCACAGTTGAAATCGACTGGGTAAAAACACGGACGCCATACAAATGGAATACTCGAATCCATCAAATAACAAAAAGTGAAAATGAATAAATAGCATTTTAGTGAGGAATTCTCCATCTAGATATCATATTCTGAAAATTGAAAAATGACACCTGGACACGGGAATCGAAGCCGGGACCTTTGACTTAGTACGCCAATGCACTAACCATTGAGCTATCCAGGAGTCGGCCAGTGTCCAGGGTCATTCTTCACTCATATTTTAAGGCAGAGTCTATGATAGACGTGCGGAACTCGTCGGTTACAAATTTGTGATTTTTTATTAGGATCACGAGCTATCAGATAACGCGGCCATCTTCGACTCGGTAGTTGGCTTATTGCTGCCACTTGTACAATATTCTAATTGTAAGGGATTGAATATTTATGAATCAGATAATCGAAGCTATGATTATGCTTTTTAGTGAGGAATTCTCCAGCTTATTTGAAAAATGAGAAGCGAATATACCAACAGAAGTAGTCTACTAATCCACTGGTTAGCTTATCTGTATTTTAGTAAAGCAATGTCATTTATTAATAAGGGTGTTTAACTTTCCTTTTCAGAACTGTTTATGTCACCACACAATTATCTTAGCTTTTGAGCACAATCCAGTCCTCCAACTCAATTAAGCACACACACACCGTCCTTAGCCGTCATTGAGCAGCCACCCAATCTTTAGCACTTCAATTGAGACAACACAGCACCCAGTATAACCGTATTGAAGACACGTACCATATATACACGTCAATTGAGCAGGCACAGCACCCAGTCATATAACACGTCAAATGATCAGACACAGCATCCATTCTTCTAACACAGCAAGTTTTATGGCGTACTTTCTTTCATCTCGATACCTGTGTTCCTCTGAAGCACGGGAGAGTTCACACCAGAGATTTACGATCGGGACATCGAGCGTATGGAATTTAGAAAGTAAGTGCGATAGTAATTAAGGGATCGATTCCCGGCAGTATCAAACCCATTGTGTGAAATCAAGTAATTTATCCCTGCGGCCAACGTTGCTGTTAAAGTAAAGCTCGTTCACTGCCAACTTGTTCTTGTAATATTATGGCGCTGTCTTGAAATATCAAACTGTTCTGAAAACTTTTAATGATTGTTTCACGTGTTTACTTGATGGATCCCACTTCAACAGCCTCCTCGCACTTTCTGGAGAAATCACTAGATCAAATTTATAAAGCGATGAGGATTTATTTTTAAAATAACGAATCATGGCTATTATGTTTATCGATTCATTGGTTGGCATCAGGTCTCCAAAAATAAGTTCAACAGGTAATTAAAGGAGAGCATAAATTTCTACCTCGCTCGCTTATTTCTGTTTATTAATTTTTGATAGTTGTTAATTTATTGCCCTTTCAAGCCTAGGCCTGCTTGTTAACTGATTTACAAACACGTAAGATAGATTTTATATTTTTAAGTATAAAAATTATCCTATAAATATATTATTTCTTCCACTATATCTTACTATCCATTCAGGACAAAAGTATTTAATATCACTAAGTGAATATGGAATAGGAAGCTAGGATTCAAAGGAAATGTACCCGAATTTGTCATTAAGGTTGTTAGAATGGCCATTTTATTTAAGGATAAGTAAACCCGGTCAGGATTTGAAATATGAAATCTTTGTAGCCAGAAAATCAAATTAATTGAGTTTTAAAGTTTGTCCACCGATACTGGTAAAACCGGGAGTCGAACCAGTCTGTCTTACAAAGAGCGGTCGATGGCTGAGTAAAACTACGCCTGTACTAGAGTAAACTACCTTTGTAAGGAGTTTATATAAATGTATTTATTATTTGAACCATAAAGTAGACATTTTGTTTGAGATCTGTAAAGTAAGCCATTTCGCAACATCCAATGATTTGTTTAATTCCCATGGAATATTAAGATCCTGACGGAACTATCTCTATCTATCTATTTGCATAAACCTATATGTAGATAAATATAGAAAGATAGATAACATTTTCCGTATCTAAGTGGCCGTTAGTGATATTCTCTTATATAACGAATCCAGGCCAAATGGTTCCCATTTATAGCTTGTAGCTGCTGTTTTTCCATCATCTCCTTAAATATATTTCCTAATCCCTATATTTTATATTATTCATAAATAACGCTTGTGTTGAACATGTATTGATTAAGAATTACCTTAAAGCCATGCATAATTGTTGACTGTTTCACGTGAGGGATTTTCATCCATCAACATTAGTTTGTGAAGTCGCGGGTATCGTCAAAGAATGTCAACATCCCCTTATCTAACTATCAAATCGGTAACACTGACTAAATCGTCCATTCTAGGATCATTACTGGTCGTTGTTTACTTGAAGTGACATTTCTGTACACGCCGGTATTTCTGATATTAAAAGTAGACCTGAAGCATAAAACCACTAAAAGAATTATCAACTATCTTAATTGATATATTTTGAAGCTATTATAAAATAATAGTATTTAAAAAAAATACAGTATCTATGTTTCTAACATTATTTATTTGATTTAAGAAAAGTGACATTTACGTGAAAGTAAGTAGGCATTTATCTCTTTTATTTTAAATAATAAAACCATAAAATGCAAGGTACTTAGTCTATAGGGAGAAACATTTTAATACCTTCACCTTTGCTATTGTATAACGCATCTCAGTGCTCTGGTAGACGGCCCCCTCAAGAGGATATTGGATCTGTGCTACCATAGCTCCCAAGGTGGCAGGTTACACTCTGTGGACTCGTTTAAAGTTCATGGAACAACAACAAAATGGTATATTCTATGATTTTCCGTTTTTGAAGTAAGGAGAGACAATCCTATAATTTAATTTATTTCATACCCTAGTTGATGGTAGAATGTCTAAGGTGGAATTCGGCAACAATTTGGTCCCGTACAGACTTATAAACTTATCAAAGGTCCTGAGATCAACATCGCTTCTACACTTTAATTTTACTTTTATATTAATATAAATATCCTTTAATATTTTATTCCACAAATATTAATATGTAAGAAAAAATACAATAAATACAATGTATATTTTTATATAAACTTTAATTTTTAATAACATTCCAATTGCCACCGGTCAAGGTTATTTTGGTTGGACTCAAATAGTACATTAATTGTAAATACTTAATATATTTGCGATTTAAAAAACTCAAAGTTGGACTTTAAATGGCGATGTAGTTTTCTTAAGTCATCGACTGAAAATTTACGTGAGATTAGACGGTTGATCGTGATTGACCAATGGCCGATCCCTGGTCTGAGGTGTCACTCAAGTAATAGACTGGACTATCAATTACGTGGTGATTAGGGTTCGAATACCGGTCAGGTGTACTGAAGGTTGTTTTCCCTAAATTGTTTTTTTACACTACCTCCACGCAAATGTGGGTGCGCTTCATTTAAATTAAATTTTACACATCCTTAACACATTAGCCTAATCAGTAAGTATGCTTATAACCCGAACGGTAACGGTGCTAAGAAAAACTAAAAAATTAATACTGTGCTCAAATTTGTTAGAATGAGTTGTGATTCAAAAAATAAATAAGTAAAAAATAATATCTTAGTCTGTTCTAAATAAGCTACTAAAGAGGTTTTCATAAAACTATGTCCCATGTTTGCAACATAAAATACGGAATAAATATTATTTTAAGATGATTATCTTTGAACTGTATTGGTCTTCCGTCTCAAGGCAAGATTCCGAACTATGTTCTAGTGTGAACAAGAGAGTCAAGGAAATAGACATATTCATGTGATCTTCAACTGTCACTTCTGATAGTTAGTATCAATAGTTATAAAACAATGCTAGTAATATATTAAAATATTATAAATGATGATCATAGAACATATGTTTGTTTCTTCTAAAAGGATCTACAAATAAAATATACAATCGTAAGAAAATCGAGGTATTCTTGGTGAACCTATATATAATTGAGGGTCGCTATTTTTAGAAATAACATTCAGAAGCGGTGGTTTCCTGCATTCGACGACTTGTGGCCCGGTATTGTGCATGGCAGCTCTTGGCTCGTAAACCATGAGTCACCCCACACCTTCCAATAACATTTGATCAGAATTATTATTATTATTATTATTATTTAGCACCGCGTCTTACTACCCGTTCGGATTATACGCTTAAGTACTAATTACCCTAATGGATTAGGAATTGGGAAGGTTGAATAGAGGAAGTGAACCCGCATTTGCGTGGAGGGAGGGTGGAAAACCATTTAGGAAAAACCACCCCCAGTTCACCCGACCGAGATTCGAACCTCGATCTCCCCGTCCTCGGCAGTCGGGCTCAACACGACTAGCGCGTTAGCCAACTACGCCACCAAGGCGGGTTTGATCAGAATTCATCGAACAAGTAAACCTGAATACTGGAGTGAGTTTTTCTCGAGTCGGTTCAACGCTACAAACAACAAATATATTAAGAATACATAATTTTAATAACAACTATTTACAAAATATTATTTTTAATAGTTTTTTTAAAGTAGAAGGTTTTCTATTTGTGTGTGCACGGTGTCTCTTTACACTCAATAATACCCTCATATCTATACACAAATAAGGGTATGTATGAAGAAGGTAAAATTTGGAGTAAATATAGCCACACTCACGTGAAAATTTGGAAACCATTGAAAAAAACCCCCCTCGACAAACCGGAAAAGGATAATATCCCCAGAGGTCACCATTAACAGCAATAAAGCCTTACACCTTAGACCATGTATCCATCAATGCTAGTATTTGTATTTTCCCTGTACACCTTACGCGAGACGAATTTTTGATTTTGTTTGTATATTTTGTATTTATTATTTGCGTACGCATTATGACCCATTAACAGCGTTAGGAACTTTTTGGCTGCAAACAATTTTATTGTGTTCCACTTCAGTATTTATATGCGATATTTTTAAAACATGTATCCTTTTCAATTAAAATGTTTCGTTTATTTTAGGACATGACTGTATAGGTTAGGAAGTATCTGTACGTATTCACTTGGTGTGTATTCGGGCAGAGGCCTCCAAACTTTAACACTTACCCTATTTTATTTATTCTGTATCCACCCCAATATCCCATTCTTATAGAGTATTTAAAAAAAACTGTAGTTTTATCAACGCATCGTAAGAATAAGTTATTCCTAATTGCCAGAAATGTTTCGTTTTTGTATATTTGGACAATTGTTGGCCAAGGAGAAGAAGATAAAATATATCTTAAAGGGTGCTTTGGGTCTTCCTCTGTGTACCAAGGTTTGGTTGTAGCAAGTCAATTAGACATTCACAAGTTAAGACAACATTTACGCCGGACACCCAAGTGCCTAAGAGCTGTCCTCTCTAATATTGCAAACAGTTCACGCAATCATTGTGATCACAATACATATATTACGACAAGTGTGAGCCACTATGTTTGATAAGATATACATTATAGGCCAGCACCCTAACCACTCGACCACAATGCTGGACTCGCTCTTTCCTCAAAGTCACGATGAACGAATCTTTCAGTAACTGAAAATTCAGTACACTTTTTTGACTGTTTGTTTGTCATCGTGTTAGAAAGAACTAAACATTTTGGGACTGCGAGCTGAGGACAATTAGTGACTAAATTATTGATAAAAAGACGATTTTGATGGTTCTTTTGAAGTGCGCATACTAAAAATTCCCGTTTTAATAAATAAGATAGAACAAAGTACTCACCCTCCCGTCTCGTGTGATTTATTTTGCTGGTCATGGAGAGGTCATAGCCCGAATACCAACCTATATATAGATCACTACTCTCACACCACGCAAATACGGGTACATTTCCTCTGAAACTCTACCTCTCTACTCTAGTAGTGTCATATTCATATATTTCGGACAGTATTAAGATGAAATACACAAACATCTTATCCTACCTCTTTGTATATTGGCTCAAGCTTACTTTTGTAATTTTTATACCATATTTAAAATGATGTCCATATGCTTAATTAAATAAATTCAAATCAGATCTATAATTGATTTGTCTTATATTGACACCAAGAAGTGGAAAATGATTATTATGTAACATATACCTGAATAAAATACATAGTGTATTGCATTAACCCGTCTGCTTGTTTGTATTTATTAAATATATTATTTTAGCTTTGAATACGTCTGGATAAGCTATAATTACAGTTTCTTGTTGGTGTTCGTGGAAGATTCTAGGCTTTGTTTTATTCACTAAACCACAATACAAATTGAGAGAGTGCCACATGCCTGCCTTGTCCATTGCACCAAATTACGGGCCATTGCTTTGCTCATAATTCCAGCAACTAAGATTTCCCGAGGAACAATTAGCTTAGAGGTTTTGTCAACCCAAGCGTCGCGGGCTGTCTTCGGCAGTAAGGACAAGGTGGGCGAGTCTTTATGGCATTGAAGGAGTCTATTGAACAACAAGCTATCTGTTGCACTTGGATTGTTATGATTAATAATAATAGTCAGAAAATTAAATCAGATTCGTTTGATATAATCATTGTTGGAACAAATGGTTTTTATAAAATTGGAATGAAGATACCTTCGTGCGTGTGTTGAGCCTCACAGAGAATACGCCACAATCCAAGTAGAATTTTGTTTGCTCCCTTTATTACTACCTATCCCGGCTGTATAAGAATTTTAATAACACTTACTTAGTGTAGATAAGGAAGCTTTTATTTTTTGTAAATGTACCCGCATTTTCGTGGATAGTGGGAAACTATGTAGGTAGAGCTACCCTCAGTTTACCCGGCTGGGATTCGAACACCAACTTCCGCATCGTGTGCAAACTAAACTAGAAGATAAGCTTGAAAGTCTGCGTGCGCCCTTGCCCCCCATATTCAGCGTCTGTTTTATTTTGTACTCTGTTCCACCCACAACGGTAGTCACATAGTTTAGGGTGCCAGTATTGGTTTCCTGAAGGCTTGGAGGTCAAGTTCGAATTTTGACCGAGTGCATTCGGGATGGTTCTGCATATGGGATTTATTATTGTGGAATTCCCAGTCCTTCGAGTAAATGTGGCTGCACTTCCCATCACTAACCCTCTCAATATTTACTTTTTATAATACAATCATGTTAGTAAACACAGTTGTTTAGTTAGTTTGTTTCAAGGGCACTTTATTAAATTCAAGGGTTAACAGTTTGGTTCTATTTCCAAAAGCGATTAAAGCACAATTACGATTGATAGTGCAAAGTGTCTCTCTTCAGGGATGGACTTGGGACACAAAAGAGTGACAGAAGTTAATGTGCCCTATTTGACCTGGTTTTCGGGCAATAGTCATCATTGCTTTCAATTAATGTGTGGCTGCTTTCTTGTAGGAAATTCTCAAAATGACCATCTGGCATCTGAATACAAACCTATAACCGTAGTATCATAGAGATTCTTGTCTGTTCGAAAATTCCAGAAGCTTTTCGGACTTACTGACAGCATTGTCTATGCATTGGTGGATTATTTCAACACTGTCAATGGATGTTGTGTGAACAATAGCTTTCAGATGATGTTGGTTTGATTGAATGATTTTTGGTCCTGAAGGGGTCAGCATTTAGCCTACATCCCGTATATAACACCAGATCTAACTGTAGTAGGCTACAGCTGTACCACCGTATTTGTATATCTGCGACATTTTGAAATAAATACATGGATGTGTATATTTTTATGTACATCTTATTATCCGTTCGGTCTATTGTCATAGTCACACTAATAGGTTAAGGATAAGACGAGGAATATAGAATTTTGAAGCAAATATATTTACATTTGTTAGAGGAAGAATGTGAAAACATATATGAGAAACCACCCTCAGTATATCTTACCAGGTTTGGAACCCTGATCTCCCCGTCAAAATCAAACTAGTCAATTGTGAGAGTGACACCTCAAACCCAATCACCCGTGTCATTTATATTAAGTGTAATTTTTATTTCAAAATGTCGCATCTATTCAACCTAACCTAGTGGCTCGAACCAATTATAATCAAATATAATGGAATCTGAGTCAGAGGAGATGAGGAAATCACATTACCGGGAGATTAGTGAATACGATTGGTAAACTCACCCCGCCTTGGCTGAGCGGTGATCTTCTTCAGACCAATCAAAAGAAAGACTCGAGTTCGAAACTTGTATAATTAGTTTGAATGAAGAACAGACTGGCTAAGAGGCACAAGGTAGGGAGAATAGGGGGAACAGATAACTTTAATCATAAAGTGAGTGTTAGTGTTATTGATTTCTAAATAAGCCGATTTTCCCAGATCTAAATTGCAATTTAAAATTAAAGAATATTATGTATGTTTTATTTTTCAGTACACCGTCCCTCAAGCTATAATCATTTAACTATATAAAGAAGTAAAATGATAACAAGGTTTGTATTTAAAGGAAATGTACTAGCATTTTCATAGAGGCAGAACAGAAACCCAACTCGGGGGAAACATCGTCAGTAAACCGGGCAGGATTAAATCCCTGACCTTCTTGCAAGACCAAACGAATCTGATTGGCCACCGATGCGGGCTGTTTGGTATATACAATGGAAATTGAAATAGAAGTATTCTAAATGGAAATTAGGTGGTCAGATTTATTTCCATCCAAGAACAAATAAGAAAGAATAGAAGTCTTAGCGGAAATGTTGTTCTTGTGAGTTTTTTTTACCGGAAGTTTCTAAAGTAGTTAAATAGAAGAAAATTGAATTCCATGTCAATGTAATTGACGTTGCTTGCCTAACTTCCAACGAGTTTATTTCTTAGATATATGGGGAAGCGAAAATGTCTTTAAAAAAAAGTGATAGAGTAAAAAAAAGAAAAAAAGAAAACACAATAAGTTAATACATCCTTGCGAAAAATTTGTAAACATACAATAAATATACAATGAAATAATATACATACAATTTTGCTACCAAAACTTCTTTAAAGTGAAACCATGTCACTTTCATTTATGAAAATTGTCACTTTCATTTATGAAAATACCACGAATGTAATTTGTGTAGATTCGATTTTACTTTAGAGAAACTTGTATTAAATATTTCGTGTTTTTATTAATCTCCTGAATATCAAATTTATTTGTTTTATTGTCATGTTGATCCTGACCATAGTTGAGAGCACTTAGGCTTTTATTTCAAGAGATCACCAGCTCCCCATGGAATACTTTGGTTCCAATCCCGTTTGGTGCGTATTTTATTTATGTGGTAGAAAATAATAATAGGTAAAAAAGATTCTGAGTTCACTACAAGTGTATTTACTAAGAACCTCATTTGTTAGAGCGCTTTTAAAGGAGTATAATAATAATAATAATAAAATAATAATAATAATAATAATAATAATAATTTAATTTCCCTTATCAAAGCACTGAACAACAGTTATCAATATCTCTAGAACTGTCTTAGTTCTTAAGGTGCCAAATTGAACTTGTTGCACTAGACGGGAAGTCAGGTGCTTGAATCCAGCTGCACTAGTGGCTCTTTTCCAAATCTGATATTAAATTTAATGTTCGCATCCTCTCTCAAAAAACTAGACTGCCGATGACCAGAAAATCGGGGTTGGTTCGAATTCTTATCAGTTGTACTAGGTTTTCCCTAAAAGGTTTTCCACTCTTCCGCCACGTAAATTTGGGTTAAAATTCTTCTAAATTTAACCTTAATAATCCCTAGCACAGTAGTGTAATTAGTACATTTACGTACAATCCGAACAAGTGGTAAGACGTGAGGATTAAAAAAAACTAATTTTGTATAATTTGATACATTATCTGAGTGGTCAAAGCATCTGTCTGTTGAACTAGGAATACAGAGGTTCGATTCCTGGCAGACCAATAGTTTGTTTTTGGAGAGTTGTCGGCCAGAGTAAGAAAGGGTGTTGTGTTTCTGATAGTATTTTAAGATCGATTTGCTCAGGATGTGCAAATTAAATGCCCCTGATCAAAGAAGTGGTTTCTGAACCCTCCTAAGTTTAGTTTGCTCTCTGGCTCTACTACAAATAAAAGCTTGCCTCAGTAATGTATCCCTTGTTGAGAGTCAATAAATCGGTCTCCAAACCTATCCTAGCAGAACTTTCCCGAGGTATGTTTTAATGGAGAAGGTTTTCAACTATCTTCAAGTATGGGTCTTCACTTCTGTCCCCACATACGTGGAAAAAGTTTCCCGGGCCACCTGTTGATATACTCAAGATACTGTGCAGTCCTACTACAGTCAATCCTAAAAACCGTCACTCATTCCAAGGAGACTCTATGGTGTACCATTTATTTGAGAGTCCAAGAAAACCAAGAAAAAGTGAATAAACCCACCCCACTGTATTAGCTGCGAGTTGAATAATATAAAAGAGCTTAGTTTACTAAACAGTCTCCTTCTCAATTTGCATAATTAATATGAAAGATATTAGTTTGCTCTAGTATACTAGCCAACTAATGTACTGATTCAGATACACGCTAGTTTAATACAATGTATGATCCCTAATTAACTTCTTGGCCATAATAGTTATTAGTTTAATGTACGGGCTGCTTTCCAATCAACGTAATTATTAACCACTTAAGTTTAAATATAACACATTTTGCCCAGTCAGGGATCAGATTATTTAACTTTGTGAAGGGTAAATAAGCCAAACTATAAGCATGTGTTAGTTTTGTTCCAAAGATACTGAGTAGAAATGATGTATAATTTGTTGATAGACTGGTCTGAAAATCAGGTATTAAGTTCCCGGTGTGATATTTGGTTGCCTAGTGTTGACTGAGTTATTTAAAGTCTAGTTAAGCTTAGCAAGGGTTGTACTTAAAGCATACTAGCTAAAATTTGCTAACACCGATTAGGGAAAGCATCCTTATCGTAATCGGCGTATACTGTCATGGATGTGGGTATGATGAAGGCTAGTAACCTGGTCTACTCTAAACTAATTACTAAAAGAAAATGTACAATGTTAGCTCGATGACCAAACTATGATGGCATTGAGGTTAAAACGATAAAGAGAATGAAACAAGGAGTGCAAATAAATACCTTTGGCATTCAAATGAACGTGTAAGATGATCGGGATAAAAAACGGTATAAGAGAACGATGGGGGAGTATTTTGAGCAATTGTATAGCTAAAACGTTGATAAAGTAGCAGAAAATAGGGAACAATGTATGATGAGTGAAAGAATCAACGAGGCTGAGGTGTTAAAAGTTATTAAAGTCTTAAACAATGGCAAAGATGTAGGTGTAAATGAAATAACAAGTGAAATTCTCAAGTGCGAGGTCATGGTACTACTTGTCAGATTGTGTGAGTTGTTCAATATGTGTGCTGGGAATGGCAGGAGGAATGCTGTCATTGTTCCTTTGTATAAAGGTAAAGGCAATAAGAGTGAGTGTAAGATTTATAGGGCAATTAGTTTGTTGAGTATTACAGGCAAAGTATTTGTTGATCTGGAGAAAGCAAATGATAGTGCGAATAGGAATATGTTATTGAATGTTCTTAGCGAGTAAGGTGTGGATTCATGGTTATTAAATAGAATGATGGTGTATGATGGAATTCGAGTGAATGGAGCTTAGAGCAAATGGTTTTACATTTCAAGGGTGTTATATAAGGCTGTGTTATGTCTCCATGGTTGTTTAATGTTTTCATAGATAAGTGTATGAGGAATGCTTGTGAGGACGTGGTTGGTGTACAAACGGACAATGTGAATATGAGAGTGTTGTTATTTGCAGATTATGCCGTATTAGTGGCTGAGGATGAAAGTGATTTGCAGGATGCATTAAATCGTTTAGATGTGGTGAAAGGCAGAATGGCTCTTCGTATAAATGTCTCCAAAACTAAGGTGATAATATTTGATAAGGATGGATCAGGAAATGATTGGAAAATTGGTATAAATATAAAACTGTTTTAACAAGTGAATGATTTTGTGTATCTGGGCAGAATGTTCTGTAAAAATGGGTGAACTTGACAGACGGGTGTGAATGCATCTCGGTGAGTAGTAGGATATAAATGTGGACTATTGCAAAGAATGAAAGAGTATCGAAAGAGGCTAATATGATAGTAAATAAAAGTGTGTTAACGCCAACATTGTTTTTTTTTTATGTGAAGCGTGGGTTTGTCAGCAGAAACACAAGAGCAATTTGAGTGCAGTTGTAATTAGTTATAGTATAAGTAATATATGTGGAAAAACTCGTGTGGACAGAGTAAGTAATGCATGGGTGCTGAAGACTAGTGCCAGTGACAATCACCTGATCCAGAAGAGTACATAAACTAATAATTCAATCATGTATTAAATCGTGTAGTGACGATGTACATTTAACTATCTTAGTTTAAAAAAATAACAACTAAATTTGATTATAACATTAGTACAACCACGATACAAATAAAATTATAACATGTTAGCGCCATTTTTTCTTGTCTTACACTAAACAAAAGCAATGTATGAACTAAACAAAGATTTTAAAAATAATCATAATTATTATAATAAAATTGGCTAAATTATTAATTAAATAGTTCAACTCCATTCATTCCTTAATTCACAAATTAATTCCAAAATATAAATATGAAAAGTTGAATTTGTAAGCATGAATCACTAGATTCTTCTAGAGTCTAGACAATATTATATTTTGTTTGAGTGAATTTTTGAAAACAGCCAGCACAAACAAGTCCCTTACTGTGGAGGATAGCGCATCCCATGCCCGTGATGCCCGACTGGGAATATTCAAATTTGTGAATTAGGATGCTTATTAAGTAAGGGTGAAGTTCTTAGCACTGTATTAAGTTTATGTTGATTTTCAAGTGAATAAGAACTGTCGGAAGTACTGCGGTGATGAAGTTTGTAGGATCTTGAAGGAGTGACGTATCTGCCGTTCATTCGGTCGCAACCCCTTCAGTTTGTCACAGTAGCTAGAGATATGGTCACGGTAGTCTACTTAACAATGTAAATACATCGAAAGTATGCATTCTGTGTCTTTGTGCAAGCTCTACAGTAAGGTCAAAGCTGTCTATAGACTGTGTCACATTAAGTTTAATCAATAATGTATTTGTCTAAAAGAGGTTAAAAACCCTCTATTTTTAAATCCTTACTTTCCTTACTTGCATTAGTGAATAAGGTAGAAGCTATAAGAACAGTGAATATTACATGTGAGGGACCACACCCCACCGGGGCTCTACAGGGTCTGTATACCAAAGGCAATGCGAGTCTAGCGTCTTAGAGCATTCAGCCAACGCTAAGAGTAGCCTAAACTCTACGAGACTAAAGTAAATTAGTAATTTGTTTCACCGTCCATGAGGTCTATCTTGTGTGTTTGAGAGAACATTTACTGAACTAAACAATTTAATACCTACACATATGAACACGCATACTAAGATGCCAGCCTCGCCTGGTCTGCTTTTCTTAGGGTGGAGAAGTTTTTAGTTTGAATCCCGGCCAGTTCTAGTGAGAGTGCTTTCTCTCAAACTATACCACACTTTGTCTACACTCAGATGCGGGTACACTTCCTTTAAAACTCTACTTAATAATTTCCGACCTCATTATTGTAATTATTAACAGTTACAGATGGATAGTGAGAGCACCAAAAATAGTATAAATGCTTGGACAAGAAAGTTAAGCTTGTATATTGCTTACTCCATAGAGCTATCTAATTACGGGTAGGCGCAATCGTTCATATTCTATCATCCATAATATAAATTGGAGCTACACTTTTGAAAAATGATAGTAAACTAGCCATAAATATTTTGTTTATAAAACTAAATATGCATTATTATCAAACGATCTTCGGACATTTTCTAATTGTAGTAAAACCATAGAAGTCAATTTCTAAAAATCTAGATTTTCAAAAAATCAGTTATAATAAACTACCCTTAATTTTAGATATATAATTTAAACCATGATACATCTAAATATTGAGTTTTAACAGATTTATAAAACCATTTTGGCTGCAGCTACAATTGCAGACCCACAGACAGACAGACAGAGAGAGAGAGACATAAAAATCCACGTGAGACAGTGTTTTTTTTAGTTCTAGGTGCGTAAAAAGAAAGGATCCTTCATAATCTCGAAGTAAAGAATGTTCACGATTACAATACTATCTCTATGAGAATGTGAAAGAAACTAACAATGCCTCCGGATTGGTGTTTCATGTCGAGTTTTTAAGGAGCTTAATGTCATCAGCATGTTTCTGAGCTGATCAAATGACAGCTACTCTTTGTCCGGGGTAGTTGAGAACTCATCAACCCCTGCATCCGGCAGCGAGCGGGGTGTGCGCTAGTTCTTGTGGCGGTGACACGAGGAGATAGATATCTGGGGGGTGAGTTGATGAGGAAATGGAGGAGATGTCGCTACCGTTTGATTAACCACTCTTCTTTTGTTTTGGATTTGCTCTTTTATATTGCAAATAATCTACAAAGAGTGCCGTTATGGAAACGTGAACATTAGAAGAGACTAGTTAATATTTGTTAACAAAAACTGTGTCTTCTTTTAAGATTAATACACGTTGAGGCTGGTCGTATATTGACACTAATGGGTAAGGATGATGAAGGTAGAATTTATACAAGGTGTAATCGCATGCATATCGAGAGAGAGTGGGAAAACACTAAGAAATTAGATTGTTTATTATAGTTAGACAACATTTTAAAAACTAATTAACTATTTAGAAAAAATTCATATAGGTTTTTATTTTTTATGCAAAGCAGTCCTAGATATTTTAAAAATTTTAATTTTCGAAAAAAATAGTTTTCAAAATTCAGTCTAAAATAAAAATTAATATAATAACTGTGGTATGTCCATATAACATCTAATATTAATTTTGAACAAAATCCACAAATCCTCGGATACAGAAAAGGAAGAATTGTAGGCCCCACTAATTTAGCTCTGGGGTACACAAAACGTAATATCGGGTCGCAAAATGTTGATGATTACAATATTTTCTTTATATTATAAATTCAGAAACGTGAACTTCGCTTGGCCAGGAATCTAACATCTTCCTCTCGCCAAATCACCGGCAAGCCAGATGGAACGAGACCGGCGCCTTAGTCCACGTGCTCAGGCCGAGATGCATTTAGCTGTTTATCTCTAAAATGGACAACGTGAATATTTAACAACAAGTAAGTTAATGTCACTGACCATAATTAAACACAACATTAATGGGACCAGACAGAAAAAAAAAATTAAAATATCAAAATTTTTGTTTTTATTGATTTTAGATAGAGCAGTTTTTTCCCTTTCCGTTGATATATAACATGGAATTAATATCCAATATTAAGTGCAAGAAAAAAATTCAAACCATATGTTTGCAGTCATGTTTTTCAGAAAAAGTTCATATTATTATTAAAAGAATCAAATACTTCTACCGTTTCAAGTGAGAAATTAGCATAATATTTATAGAATATCATTCTTTTGCCTTTGGTCACACTGTTCAACAATCTTCATCAAATTGTGCGATGAAGATCACTTAGTGAAGATGCTTACTGACAATGAGGTTGCTTAATATAATGCTTGGAAAATTTAAGAATGTCCAGCTCTGAAAGCTAAATGTTTTGTTGAGGAACCCCCCCGGATGAATGAAGGGCAATTAATCCCTTAGCTGATATATGCCCCAAATATGAATAACACAGTGTGTTACTATTTGAGATTGTGGCTCCATAGTCATCAAAGGACCAACTTCATTTGAAAACTTAGGTACCGTGAACGACCTAATCGACGCATCCTACCAATCCAAAAGCCTGGTACTCTCAG
The DNA here is from genome assembly GCA_033556935.1 of Timema podura. Taxonomy (NCBI): domain Eukaryota; kingdom Metazoa; phylum Arthropoda; class Insecta; order Phasmatodea; family Timematidae; genus Timema; species Timema podura. Next base: position 36,536,181 of record JAVRXN010000009.1, read on the forward strand.
AGGATGACTTACATTAGAGATGTACTTTAGCAAAAGCCGCTTTGTGCCATTCTTCCTACCTCACTCAGTATTATGTGCTCGCCATCAGATTAATATTTTTCACGGGAAAGATCCTCTTTCACTTTGGCTCCCCACAGGTGCAGGAATATATTGAAAATAAAATCAGAACAGAGCAATCGGTAAATAATCTGAACTTCAATGAATATGTAATTAATCTGGTTAGTATCAAACCAACCGAATTGTAAGGTCTCTCTTGGACGAGACCTTGAAAACCTTTGGGTCTTAAGTCAGACAACAATTCGTACAGATTTATATTCTATAAGGACTATTTGATAGTGACGACAGTGACTGGCCAATTATAGTTACAAACTTTAAATATAAACAAGCCTCAATAACACATAACAACTTGTCTTGGAGATAAAAGTATTATAGAGTTTTCTAGATACAGTCGGAAAAGTTTTCTTTCAAGAGTCGCTTGGAGGTAAAGAAAACATTATATAAATGTTTTATTATTGGCATAATCTCAGGTTTGGGGATGTGTTGCCTTTTCGTTGGCTTCATCGGGTGTAGTCGCTTCTTTGTTAGAAGGAACAGAACAGCGTATGAGACATTTAAATTACCTTTGCAATTTCCTAAAGACCAATTAATTGGCTTGTGATACACATCAAAGCAAAGTTTCACCTCAAAATGTTTACACAAATTGTATCTTATACTATGGATTGAGAGTATAATGTTCCATAACACCTCAATTGACGATCTAGAAGCAACAATCAGCTCATAAGAAGCGTCACCGTATGGTTCTCAGGAGAATTTCGACCAATTATACCGTCGTTCCGAGAGTCACTAGAGCTAACGAGGTCAACACCTGTCTTTAAAGATCCTACATATTCCCAGACGTTGTGAAACTTTCCCTGTCAACCAATATGCGCATCTGCCTGTACGAGATTTAAAAAAACACGATTCATTGTCGATATATTGCTGAAACTCGGCAATGGAGTCTTCACAGGACAAAAAGGAAAGATGTCCTTGAATAACTACCCATGTATGCGTCGTGGTCAGGGATATCCAAGTATTAGTTCATTTTAAATTTATCCCGAATATACTTCTTCGGCAAAAAAAACCTTCTATCATGGTTCCAGGTTCATGCTTATTCTAAATTAAATTGGCTAGTCTAATAATTGACGAATGTATTTTATACCAGTTCTAAGCGACATCCCACACTTCCAGCACTATTTTTATTGGCAGACCAAGTTATCTTAAAAATGGAATGTTGAACTAAATGAAAATATGTGTCAATAAATTGCTATTTCCAAAATTATAGCTACTTACCTATTATCACTTATTCTGTGGCACAAGGAGTCAATAAATTAACTGTCACACTTAAAAAAGTATGCCGCCTATCCCTATCTTGAGCTAAACCCTATGCATGACTTATATGGTGCTGACTGACAGTTCACAGCTGACAGCTGACGGCTTTAAAACGTTACCAGACCAAATTATTAATCCCTACGTTGAACCATATGATCTACAAAAAACATGTGTTTAACAGCTGTAACTTCTGACAGTCAAAATTTAGGTATATACCTAAATGTTGAGTGTCAGAAGTCAGCTGTGAGCTGTCAGTCAGCACCAAATAAGTCGTGGAGCTACTGTAGTTCTATCTAGTCCATCTTGTTATAGCCTATCCCTATCTTGAATTAGTTCTATCCAGTCCACCTTATTACATCATATATTCAGAAAGTTCTATCCAGTCCGTTCATTATACCCTATCTTGAGCTAGTTATATCCAGTCCACCTCACTACATCCTATTTTTTCTTGAGCTAGTTCTATCCAGTCCACCTTGTCACACCCTGTCCCTATATCTTGAGCTAGTTATATCCAGTCCAACTCATTACCCTCTATCACCAACCTAAGTTAGTTCTATCCTGTTCACCTCATCACATCCTATATTGAGATAGTTCTATCCAGTCCACCTCATCACACCCTATCTTGAGCTACCCATTCCCCATGATTACACCCTATATTTTTCATGTCCATTCTAATGTTATCTTCACATCTGCGTCCATGTTTTCCCAATGGTTTTTTCTCATCTGGGTATGCCAGTCAGTACCCTGAACACAGTTTTAGTTTCTAACGTTCGCGCTGCATGTCCTACCCACCGTAATATGTGAGACTTGATTTTCCGATTAATGTGTTGTGATGAGTAAAGGTTATGTAACTTATCATTCATTTCCACTCTCCATTACTGTCATCTCTTTTTGAACCAAATATTTTCTTTAGTAGATTGTTTTCTATCAAGATGAAAAATTTCCAAACTAAAACTACCGTATAGTAATAATATTGACATTTGAAACAAGATGTGGCCTATTGTATAGTTTCAGAGAAAAGAGTTTTCTCTTGCAATTTCTTCTTAACTAAACACATCGTCTCGTTTTATTTTAATGTTTAGGATAAATATTTCATAAAACTATTTATAAATCACAATCACTTTTAGGTAAAGTAAACAATTCTTGCCTCAGACCTTCGATCCGTGAGAAGCACTTAAAATTGAGTCAATAATGCCGGGGTATTTTAGAACTGTTTTCACTGAGGGAATTAGGAATAGAGTATCAATTGTTTTTAATATAAACACTTCAAAACATTAAATAAATAAATAAGAGTATTATAGTTTAGTGCATTTAGTTTAAAGTTCAACATATTAAACTTGGAAGCAGAGAGTATTTTATTTATTTTACAGTACATAACATTCAGTGTCATTGATCTAAAATTAATTGATCGTTTAATATATTTAAAATGTAATAAAAATAAATAATAATAGATTGTTTAGTTATTTAATATACACTTAGTTCAGCCTGAAAGGTAGTCGTTTTGCCTTGACGTATTGTACTATAGTCCTATTGTTTAAGCTATAACATAGAGCAGAGATTCTCAAAGTGGGGTTCGCGAGATCTTTAGGGAATTTATGACATAATTTTATATATTCTTAGAGCTTATGAAATTGTGTATATAAAGGGGTAATTCACTGGTGTGTACCAAACACGATGTAGATGTCTTCTCATATTAAAGCCCAGCGATAAAGTGAGGCCAGAAAGTTGTAGGTTGGCCACGCCCCTTTGGCCTACATCTTTGAGGGGATCATTTGTAAATTCACTTTTATCTTAATTTTCTCGTCAGCCAGCATTAATAACATTCAAAAAAACCTTAAACATTAATTTGGTGCCTTTTCCAACAAATTATGTGCGCGAACAAGTCTTTTCTACTCTTTGTGGTGTACAAAATGAAATGAAATCATCTTAGTTTGTAATGAGACTCAGGGAGATGGTCAATAAAATTGCTCCAGATTTCAATTATATTTTAAAGTCACACAAGCAGTTCCATTCTTCACATAAATTATCAGTGATTATAAATATACAAATATAGAACATGTATTTTCTTTTAATTTCTATTGTTATTCTTTTACATTTATTAAAAAAATACTTTGATAATAATGTACAAATATAATACCTACATTTATTTTAGTTTCATTTTTATTGTAATCACTTTTACATTAAAAAGTTATAACTAATTTATCCCTATAATATACTATAAAATTATGATCATAATTTTTTCTAATAATTTCCTAAATCAAGTTTTCCACGAATTAGCTGTTCCCTGATTAGAGGGTCCGTGAATCAGCTGTTCCCTGGTTAATGGGTTCGTGAATCAGCTGTTCCCTGGTTAGAAGGTCCATGAATCAGCTGTTCCCTGGTTAGAAGGTCCGTGAATCAGCTGTTCCCTGGTTAAAGGGTCCGTGAATCAGCTGTTCCCTGGTTAGAAGGTCCATGAATCAGCTGTTCCCTGGTTAGAAGGTCCGTGAATCAGCTGTTCCCTGGTTAAAGGGTCCGTGAATCAGCTGTTCCCTGGTTAGAAGGTCCATGAATCAGCTGTTCCCTGGTTAAAGGGTCCGTGAATCAGCTGTTCCCTGGTTAGAAGGTCCATGAATCAGCTGTTCCCTGGTTAAAGGGTCCGTGAATCAGCTGTTCCCTGGTTAGAAGGTCCATAAATCAGCTGTTCCCTGGTTAAAGGGTCCGTGAATCAGCTGTTCCCTGGTTAAAGGGTCCGTGAATCAGCTGTTCCCTGGTTAGAAGGTCCGTGAATCAGCTGTTCCCTGATTAGAGGGTCCGTGAATCAGCTGTTCCCAGTTAGAAGGTATGTGAATCAGCTGTTCCCTGGTTAGAGGGTCCATGAATCAGCTGTTCCCTGATTAGAGGGTCCGTGAATCAGCTGTTTCCTGTTAGAGGGTCCGTGAATCAGCTGTTCCCTGATTAGAGGGTCCGTGAATCAGCTGTTCCCAGTTAGAAGGTATGTGAATCAGCTGTTCCCTGGTTAGAGGGTCCATGAATTAGCTGTTCCCTGATTAGAGGGTCCGTGAATCAGCTGTTCCCTGATTAGAGGGTCCGTGAATCAGCTGTTCCCTGGTTAGAAGTTCCGTGAATCAGCTGTTCCCTGGTTAGAGGGTCCGTGAATTAGCTGTTCCCTGGTTAGAGGGTCCGTGAATCAGCTGTTCCCTGTTAGAGGGTCCGTGAATCAGCTGTTCCCTGATTAGAGGGTCCGTGAATCAGCTGTTCCCAGTTAGAAGGTATGTGAATCAGCTGTTCCCTGGTTAGAGGGTCCGTGAATCAGCTGTTCCCTGATTAGAGGGTCCGTGAATCAGCTGTTCCCTGGTTAAAGGGTCCGTGAATCAGCTGTTCCCTGGTTAGAAGGTCCGTGAATCAGCTGTTCCCTGATTAGAGGGTCCGTGAATCAGCTGTTCCCAGTTAGAAGGTATGTGAATCAGCTGTTCCCTGGTTAGAGGGTCCGTGAATCAGCTGTTCCCTGATTAGAGGGTCCGTGAATCAGCTGTTCCCTGGTTAAAGGGTCCGTGAATCAGCTGTTCCCTGGTTAGAAGGTCCGTGAATCAGCTGTTCCCTGGTTCGAGGGTCCGTGAATCAGCTGTTCCCTGGTTAAAGGGTCCGTGAATCAGCTGTTCCCTGGTTAGAAGGTCCATGAATCAGCTGTTCCCTGGTTAGAGGGTCCGTGAATCAGCTGTTCCCTGATTAGAGGGTCCGTGAATCAGCTGTTCCCTGGTTAAAGGGTCCGTGAATCAGCTGTTCCCTGGTTAGAAGGTCCGTGAATCATCTGTTCCCTGGTTCGAGGGTTCACGTGACTAAGAAGTTTGAAAACCATTGCAGCGGAATAATATAAGGGAAGTTCCCTAGCCTATTGGCTAAAAGAAAGTATATCATATTATTAAATTTAAACTCTAATAAACTGCACACTGTATTTAATACATTATTAATGTATTCAATATTCAATACGATACGTTATTTAGTAATTAAAAGTATTTATTTAACAGCTGTTCATATTAGTTAAGGATTTAAAATACAGGCTCGTGTATAATTGGAGGGTATTAATGTACGATATCATTAATAATGTGGCATACTATCAATACAGTATTATGTATGAATATTATAGTAGATCAGTAGGAAGTACCCTTAGCTTCAAAGAGACAGAAAAAAATCTTCATTTTATTTATTCTTAACTAGTACTTAGTAAATTTTTTTAAATCAAGTCAAAAATTTAAAATTTCAGCTCCTGGGTGTACATGTTTATGGACAGGGGCTATTAATGTTTAAATGTTAGACCTCTGTGAGCGCTAGATGTCACGCTACGCTCATGGCAAACTATTAGTGTATTAGTGTATTAGTGTAGATTTAATATATTATTGCAAACTAATTTCCTACTATAAATCATGTTATCAAATTACTTGGTTTATTTAGTACAGTCTAATACATAATTATCTAGACTAGGGACTCCCAAACTGGGCGTCGCGGCTATATGGAAAAACTAGAACTTACAATATATAGTCTCATTTTTAAAATATAAGTGAAAAAGTTAAACTGGAATCCTAGAATACAGGATGAGATGTTTCGCCACTATGAACAAACTACACACATAAAATCTTGTACAACAAAGATAATGTTTATTCTGATTCCTTCTTATTTAGGACCGTAATTTTGTTCTAATTTGGTATTTTTACATTTAAAAGCATACAAGCTATTCATGTAAATGGCAATTTTTTTAATGCTACTAAATATCATCAGGTCAATTTTTCTAAAATATTGGGTACAGAGACTTCATACGGAAAATCTGACATGTGAAGGTCTCGAGAAGTTTGGGAAAAGCTTATCGAGACTTTTAAAAGTGTAATATCTCACATTATAGAAGGTATTTAATGCCAATTATCATACAATAAAAATTTTATTTTTAAAATACAAGGGCACAATAAGAACATGTCAATCCCGTAAAACAAGATCAAATACACTTGCATCGTTGTGAGTTCCATGCTGCTCTGGTGAAGTGAAGTTTGTTATGACTTATGACTTAGGACTTATGAAGCAAGATTTGCTCTGAACATAAGTTTGTAAAGACAGGTTTATGAAGCTAGATTTATGTGACACGCATGGAACTAGTTTCGTGACCTATAATTTGATAAGTTAAGATCATAAAGCAAAGTTTTGTTAACAAAGTTTTATGTTGTGAAGCTCGGTTTGTTTAGTTATCTACTAGTACTTTTGTGAATAAAGGTTTGTTGTTAATATGGATTTATGAAACAATTTGTTTAATTAAAACCTATTTATTGGACAGAGTACAAGGTATTTTATAGAATATTATTGAATCAACTCCTGTATTATAAGGAATGATTCAATTGATATACAAATTACTAACAACGTATTGTTTTGTCTTTTCATTAATAATATTATAAAATAAGTACGGTATGTTTTACAAGCCTATATAACATTCGTGTTACCTCTAATTAAAGTGTAATGGAACCCATTTTTGTGGCCGAATGGTCTAGAACATCTTTCTCGCATTTAGCTGGACTGCCGATGACAGAAAGTTGAGGTTCGAGTCCCGATATGAAATATAGAAGGTGCTTATTTATTAATAATTTTCCTCCCTTACGTCCACGTAAATGTGGGTATATATTCTCTAGCTAAAAATTCCTCAGTTCTGGCCCATTAGCGTAAATATTCAAGTAGTCTGAAGGGATATTAAGGCGTGGTGCACACAAAAAAACTCTGATTGTGTCTGAGCAGATAGGACAGAATTATGTCACATGAATTTTTTCATTGAATTTTCCTTTCCCTTTCTTTCTTGTTCTCTCTTTCTACGCTGAAGGCAGATATTCATCCATGTGTTGCAAACACAGGCACAAGATCTTACAAACAAACAATAATGTGTATCTGAGTAGACTTGGAGGGTCACGCACATCTCTTTACGATCTCTTTGATAGTCAGGGATCTTTCAAGAAGTGCGTCACACGTTTTTTAGGGAGGGAAGGGTGTGTCACAATGTGACGTGTTGGGAGAACAATGCCAACCATCACATCACATTGAATCAAGAACTAATTTAATTCTACTTTTTGGTGCTTTATGTACAATAAATGGTTTTATCTTCTGCTTACCCACGGGCTGATTAATTATTTTTATCACCAAACCTATCTTGTGTTTGCTAGAGATCAATATAGGAACTTGTGACACCATAAAATGGGAGTTTATACGACCACTAGAGAGCACTAAAATCAAACTTGTGACCTGGCTTCTGGGACGTTACATTTAGAAGGGAGATCCGTGTTATTTGATACAAAATGTGACATAGATGGGTGAGGGTACCAAACCCTTCCTTAACCTACCCCCTACACAAAATATGTTGACACCCCTGGTGTAAAACCCCTTATATAGATACAAGCGGGACGATATATCATGAGGGAAACTAAATCAATGACATATGTGTTGTCAAGTGGTCTGTCGAAATTGGTATTCTTTTTTATAGCGGTAGTAAAAATGCTCTTAAAACATCTTTCTCAAACTCCGAAAAATGTTGCAGTAGAAAATTAATTTGAGATTAATCCTCAATTACTTGATCAATTAAAAGAACATTTCCAGATATGCATCTAAAACAGTTAAGACTACTTTAATTGAAATTATTAAAGAGTCCGAATAAGAATCTCATTCGTCAAGTTTGATTCTGGCTCAGAAAACCGGACTTGGTTTCATTTGTGGCGAAGAACTTCAATATTATAAGTTAATGGAGCGTGACATTGGGGAGCTGTGGTCGAAAATATTATGTGAATCACTCTCTTGTTCCACAAAGGCTTTTCAATTATGTACCACGTTTTACTAGCCCTCCAAGCTACGATCAATAACACAATAGAGATGAGTAAGGTAGAATTTAGAGTAAATATACCTTCGTTTGCTTGGGTGAGGGTGGAAAATAATTTATAAAATATCACCCCAGCGCACTTGGCCCGGGTTTGTATCCCGACCTCCTCGTTATCGAAAAACTAGACCTGACGAGGGTATTCATCAATGTTAACAACTAAAGGCACCCATACCTAGTTATATTTTTAATTTAATTTAATTTTAGCACCGCGTCTTACTACCCGTTCGGGTTATACGCTTAAGTACTAATTACACTAATGGATTAGGAAATGGGAAGGTTGAATTTATAGGAAGTGAACCCGCATTTGCGTGGAGGGAGAGTGGAAAACCATTTAGAAAAAACCACCCCCAGTTCACCCGACCGAGATTCGAACCTCGATCTCCCCGTCCTCGGTGGTCTGACTCAACACGACTGGCGCGTTAGCCAACTACGCCACCGAGGCGGGTTACCTAATTATAGTATCGAAATTCGAGTTATGACATTGTCAAATAATAATTATCAGTAGAGAAATTGGGGCACTACATTTTTTAATGATGAGCTAACGCTAGTAGATTGGCTGTATATTTATATTGAACTGGTCTCCAAAGCGATGTCAGCTGATATTCCTCTGGGTCTTTACTGACCTATAAGATATTTCTCCTAGGCAATAGAAGTGTTTAAGTATAGTTATAAAGACCATTCCTTACTAGCACTATGCCCTCTGGGTCTCTATATAAGACCATGCTTAGAGAGAGAGAGAGAGAGAGAGAGAGAGAGAGAGAGAGAGAGAGAAAGAAGATTTATACACCGCCCAAGATACAAATCCCCCAGAGAAAAGTCGTAGTGAACATGGACCCCATTCGACCAAGAGCTTTGACTTGTGATGTATTGATTTCCATTGGACTAAACAGATATCATCGTTTCCTACCCCAATAATAATATAGAATAGAAGGTCCCTAATTTAGCGACGCAATTTCCGGTAGAGCGGATGAATTTTAGGAGCTGAAGCTTTGTCTGAAACTTCGACGAAGAAGTTAAGGGAAAACAAACGGAAGCGTATTCAATCGAGAAGAGAGACCAGAGAAAATAGGTTCACTGTTTGATACCAAGCGTTGACATAAAACGGATCATTAATATGGGCTTGATTTTGTGTAAACATAAATCTTTAATTTTAAATGAATAAAGCTAAAGAAAAGATCATAATTTAACAAGCAAATATTTAAATAAAATTGAAAAGTTACACTATGGAAGAGTGTATATATTATTTTACGCGACATACAGATAAAATAGAAGGGAAACTTGTACATCTCGTTTATATTTAAGGGTAACAGTCTTATCTTTACCACTTACAATATGGCCCTATCTTATAGGATAGCCCACAAAGTTCACATTAAATGGATGTAGGGGGTTTAGAGGTCAAGTGTGAATCTCATCCTGGGGAACTTTCAACCAATTTACACATATTATTAGTAAATTATAGCTATGGTTTTCTATATATTCTCTCCGCTAATGCGGGTCGCACTTCTCTAAACACCCTTCTTTAATGTAAATTCCATGTCTTATTTATAAGCATAAGCATCTCCAGCCACATACCTGATTTGTTAGTCACGTGGCCCAAGAAGTCAGTTAAACATGGTAACTGGGGCTATTCCCTATTTGTGAATGATCACTACGTTTTACCCTCTTGCTATTAAAGCTAATGTTGGTACATTTCCTCTAAGCTACCCTTCAAATATCTGTCCCTTAGTATAAGTAATTATTAACTTTGGTATTGAAAGTACTAACTTAAAAAGTCACATACGTAAAGACATCGTGGGATGAATTATTTAATTGAATTTTCATTTTAAAAAATTTATTGACTGCAATATTAAGAAAGTCGTATAGTATTTTATTGATAACATGTTTTTTAGTAAAATTAATGTTTTAAACATCATATTTGTTTAATTGATTGTGCTTTAAGTCTAATTAACATGGAGTTCTCAATGTGTGTTTTTTATTTGCTCTATGTACATAGGGTATACGTCTACAAATGAGATGGGTGTGATGTAAAATGGATGGGACGAGAAGCGGTGAAAATGGGACATTAAAAGTACGAACAAGATGGAGAAGAATTGTTGAAAATGGAATATTATAAGTTACTAGAAGAGAGTGAGGTAAGAAGTGTTGAAGGTGATCTGGTGGTCTAGGGGTAAGGTGTTGGAATTTTGTGCTGGGTCCGGGGCTCAATCCTTGGTCCCGGCACAGATTTATCTGATTGCCAAACCCTTCCTTCACCTCTGACAAGATGTGTATTAATCACAACTTGTGAATGTGAGGAATGCCAGGCCTCCACCGTGGTTCGGATCCACGTTAAACTGTAGGTCCTCCATTTCATCTCACAATCACCCTACCATTACACATTAGCGTTAAGTGCGTATAACCCGAAGGGTAGTAAGACGCGTTGCTATTAGTAAGAAGTGTGGAAGGTGGAACAATAAGGATTAGATCAATGTGGGAAAGAAGTTGGTGAAGAGGACATTATAATGACTGAACAAGGTGGGGAAGAAATTTGAAAATGGAAATGAGGATCTAGAACAAGTGTGAAAGAAGTACTTTACAAGGGGTCAAACGAAATAAATTAGCTTTTGCCATCGGCTAGTTGCTATAAGTAAAGTAACTTTAATAATGGAATGCGCCCGTCCTATTCTATTCCGAAAGCTCAGTAGCTATGATAGCTGAAACTAACCGAAATTACACCTACTTGTTTATGTCTAGATGCTACCAAAAATGTTAAATGTGCCAAAAAGTTAATGAGATTGACGTCAACAATATAACTATAGTTATTTTTTTAATCCATACTGTTTCCAGCCTGTGGCCTGGGTCATTTTTTTTTATCGCCATATATTTCCACTACCGGCTGCTAGGCCTGTCGTAGCTTCATGTGCCTTATAATCTAATCTCAAGACTAGGACAGCACAACATCCAGTCCCCGGCCGTTAATTCATCACTGTGAAAGGGTAAACCACAGTTTCACCAATGATACTTTTTCAATGATGCCAGAATCGAACCGGGACACTTAGTTCAGTAGACAGATGCTACCGACTGAGCTAAGGTATGGTATAGTTTAATTTTAGTTATAGTATGTACTAATTATATAGTTGTAATTGTTATGAACGTCCACGAAACATTCAGACTTCACCACAATACCTTTCAACACAACTGGCACTCATTCAACAAATATACACACATCATATGATTGCATCACAACTGAACTAAAACTCATAAGAGCGGGCCTAAGTAAGTTTAGGGGAACTGAGTGTCCATAGCTCCAGACCATGCATCTGCCCATTTGTCAAAATACGTTTTACTCCGCACCAACCCAATCATACACCCTTCTCGTTTAGTCCCACCTGGGTACTATCGACTGTCACAGTCTCTCCTCTGAGATGATGACAGAGACAACCCAATCATACACCCTTCCTCGTTAGTGCCACCTGGGTACTATCGACTGTCACAGTCTCTCTCGAGATGACGACACGAGACAACCCAATCATACACCCTTCCTCGTTTAGTCCCACCTGGGTACTATCGACTGTCACAGCCTCTCTCGAGATGACGACATGAGACAACCCAATCATACACCCTTCCTCGTTAGTGCACCTGGGTACTACGACTGCACAGGTCTCTAGATGACGAACTGAGAAACCCAATCATACACCCTCCTCTCAGTCACTGGTACATCGACTGTCACAGTCTCTGAGATGACAACAACAAATCATACACCCTTCCTCGTATAGTGACACCTGGGTACTATCGACTGTCACAGCTCTCTTGAGATGAGACAGAGACAACCCAATCATACACCCTTCCTCGTTTAGTGCCACCTGGGTACTATCGATTGTCACAGCCTCTCTCGAGATGACGACACGAGACAACCCAATCATACACCCTTCCTCGTTTAGTCCCCCTGGGTACTATCGACTGTCACAACCTCTCTGAGATGAGACATGAGACAACCCAATCATACACCCTTCCTCGTTTAGTGCCACCTGGGTACTATCATTGTCACAACCTCTCTAGATGACGACACGAGACAACCCAATCATACACCCTTCCTCGTTTAGTCCACCTGGGTACTATCGACTGTCACAGCCTCTCTTAAGATGACGACACGAGACCACCCAATTAAATCAATCAACCAATCTTTCAAACCTCACATAATACCACAGAAAGAGCAAGTGGTTATACAGTTAGTTTTAACTCAAACGTTTCCTTGTGGCAATAGGTAGAAACAGATCTGCTTGTTTTCAGTGAAAATAGCTGTAATTTTATTAGATTTTAAGTAAATTAATTACTAAAGAGAATATTGTTGTATAATTTCCACCAGCCTGGAGCAAAAACTGTCAGGTTAAATGTTTACTCCGTGCCAAAACCAGCCAAACGTAAAATAAACTAGCATGTTTTATCCCTTGGTAGTATTATTACTATTTTTTCGTTAATTGACAACAAAAACATGTGTTGAGATCTATATTTTGAAGTATCTTCGTATTCAACCAGAACGGGTAGTTAGACTCGTGGAGAAAAATAAAATTAGATACACTTTTTAAACTATGTAAATTTTTGGAGAAAAAATGGCTACACCTAATTTTTATCAAAATAGTTGCTTTGAACTGTATTTTTATTCATTGCATTCACCATTCAAATTTGTAAGAACTGGCACAAATAAGCCAAATTTGGCTCTATATTGTGTAAAAAAAAAAAGGTAATGGCTGCAGGTTTGTGGTCCTAGTGAACTACTCAAGAACTAGTGAGAGCCTTTCTGTAGAAAACAACGCAATCCTCCCGTTGTGACAGCTTTAACTCAACTGACACACTACATACAATATATTCTTGTGAATAGATGAGTTGCTTGTAAGGTTGTAAGAATACTAATAGCAGTTTTGCACAAGTAAGTTGTATTAGTGAGTTATGAATTGTTTAGTCAGTTATCAATTTAACTTCTTGTCCGGCTCTATCTACCTTTTACTGTCACCTCCATCCATCTGCACTCTATTACACTAATGAAAGAGGGGGATGAATCGAAATTTGAGATGAAATGCACCATCATTTTTGGAGGCAGAGTAGGAAACTATGAAAGAAAGACATCCTTAGTACACTGGCCCGAGACTCTATACTCGACCACTTTGTCAGTGGTAAACTAGACTAGATGAGCCTGACACCTTGTTCGCGTGCCCATCGATGCAAGTAAGTCGTTAATAACAATGTTATGAATGTACTACGACTGACAAGCTTTTTATAATCATTCAATTAAATTATAATTATAAGTTAATGAACGAGAGTTCAATTGTGTCATTTAAAGAGTATTTCTTTAGATGCTACTACCCGGTCGAGATCTTCAACCAAAGTGAGACAGAATATTCCTTCTTCTTATCTCTCAACGTTAGAAAGCGCTGTAGAGGAGAGAAAAAAGTAATCTTTAATAAACTTTTTACTTCCAACTCATTAGGGGGAGCCTTCATCATAATTACATTTTGTTATTCTCGTGTTTTTTAATCTTTACCCGTTAATTTTCCTTTTTTTAATCTATGCATTTTTGTTCGACCTTAATGGAGGTAAATGGGTCCTCCTTCCGTCAGCCTGGTGACACAATTTTCAACAAAAAAACTTAAGTTTGTAACGCGGTTACTAAACTGAAAACTTTGACGTCAACATTATTATTGTTGTGTTTGAGGCACTCAAGCTTGTGTTGGCTTCATGCTATACAGCTTACCCATCATGACTTTTTTTTTTAATATTAGATTTTTAAACTGCTCTAAGTATTTTTTCAAATTTGGTGTCTGGGAATATTTTTCATAATAAATAATAATGAATGTTGATTTTTATCACCGCGTCTTACTACCTGTTCAGGTTGTACGCACATTTATTATTTACGCTAGTGAATTAAGGATTATTTGATATTGTTGAATTTTAGAGAATGTGTACCCACATTTTCGTGGAGAGAGGGGGAAACCCACTTTTTAAAACAATAGTCAGTACACTCACCGAGATTCAAATCCTGATCTTCCTGCCATCGGCAGTCTAATCTAAACCACCGACCATGCGGTTACCAAAGCAGTTGGATTTTAAAATTAATTAAGGTAGTTTATTTTGTGACACTTTAAAAGCAATTTGAAATTTTTCAAAAATTGCCTCTTGGATCTAGTTCAAAATGGGTTAACTTGGAATTGTTTATCATAATAAATAAGAAACTATATTTCAAATTTTACAAACACAAATAATTTAAGATAGTCTAAAATATTATATTTTTGAAAATTCTAAAAAAAATTTTGAAAAATTATATTTAAAATTTATATAATAAGAGTGTTTATTGTGAATAGCAATATCATGAGTTTGTTTTTCTGGGGAATTTGCTTCTGGCAGTTTACTGTGAACCTATTTTTGAATATTTTGTTCTAAACAATAATACACTATATTAGAAAGCTAATATGATTGTGTCGTACTTTTTTAAAAAATTTTTACTCATACGGAAATCTCTTTGTTTTTAATTGATCATATATTATGAATTGGTCCATGATGTAAAATGTATTTTTTAGAGTGAGTCACGGCCAGAAAAGTTTGAAAAACACCTATCTACAAGATGATTCAAAAGGTTAGTTAAAAACTTAAGGGGCGTATAGAGGGACAAGATAAACCATCATTTGAATAGGAATCCTTGTCCTGTGAAGTCACCCTGAGTGAGGTGAGTTCATTGAAGGCGAGGAACTCTAATAACATTCCTTTAAAATAAGCTTACTTTATTATTATCCTACTAGCTTAATCTTGAATCACATGACAGGATCCTAACCTTCCCCCCTATCCACAGACATCATCAATGGATTTTGCAGAGTTGTCTGGACGAGTTATATTTTTTGAGCAGAGTACTGTTCATTTCCGTAACAACCTGTTTGGGCTGACTAGAGCCCCCATGCTACCGTTGGTCACAACCACCAAGAGAGGCTTACTGTGAGTGTATTGGTGGGTTTCATTGGCAATGACGTGATGTGACCTTACCAACACCACCAGATTTTACTGGACACATCTACAGAATCTCTTTGGGATGAATTGTGCTGGAGCTGTTACAAGATGTGGCACACTTTTATTTCAACTTGGGAGAATGCCTGAATCTATGCTTATTTCAGCGGAATGATATCAGCCTTTACACATTCAATGACCTAGCCTCACTCAGGATGACTTCAGATGACATAGACTTCTATTCGAAAGTTGTTTTACCTAAGTCCCTCTATCCGAACCTTAAGTTTTGACCTAACCTCTTGAGTCATCCTGTGTAAGTTACGGATATAGCTGCTTCATTATACATGCACATTAGTTGCTTAATATTATCTGCATTTATTGACTACATTAACATCCCCCTTATGACACCATCAATGCAATTCTAAATATGTCTCTTACACGTATTTAGAGACACATTACATCAATAGTCAGAAAATAGTTAACCTAAAAGTAAAAGTGTAGCAAAGTCAATCTCTAGCGACAAAAACAATAAAGAGTTATTACTCTTAATACTTGACTATCATGTGGAGCTTATTTGAAAAACAATTGAAGTATCAATTCAAAGTTCTCCTGTTTGATTCACGTGGGGAGTCAAGACCCCATGTCTAAACATCCACTAGTAGGGCTTGGACTGGACTAGTGTCCCCTAGATCTAGGCAATCATCATAGCAGCCGAGTGTACCGGCACCGGTGTACTGTATTTCCCCGCTACTCTAGAGGTCAAGGTTCAAACCCTAGCCTGGATGATACGGGGGTGATTCTCTACAAGTGATTTATCACTTTGTTTTTACCATTGCTCATGCGGCTGCACTTCATTTAAACTACCCTCCGCCTTGCTATTTCTTACATCTAACCCGTGTACTAAATGCACTGTTTTGAAAACCTCAGCCAAGAAAAGAGGAGAAGAAAACTACTGGCTGAATGTACAAATAAAACGTTTAAAACATAATTAAAAAGTAATGGCAATAAAACGTGAGAAATTAAGGAATACAAAAAGAAGAAAGCAGCAACAATGAAAACATTAAATTTTTAGAGATAATATTCCAGAATTTGCGTAGAGATAGAGTGTAAAATGCCTTGGGAACAAACTCTCTCAGTGTATCCAGCTGGGATATAAACCCCAACATTCCCTATCACTGTCAAACCAGACAAGACGATGTTGGCGGTTATTTCGCGAACCCACTGACACGAGTAAGGGCTTAGCATTAATTAGAAAAGTTAAATAAAACAATAACATAATCAAAACTAGAGATTTAAAGAAAGACCAAGAAAATGAGGGAGTTTAAGAAAAAAGTATAACAAACAAGATGAGATAAAAATAAAAATGACATCAAATTAAATTGCACAAAAAAGTAAAACGTAAATGATGTGAAGTTGAACAAGAAAAAGGAGTGACAAACAAGTAGAATTGTTAGAAGACAAATTTGAAAAAGGAATGAAACAACATAAAAAAAACTGTTGAAGCCTGCTTGGAAAAGATGGTTAGCCAGACAGTGAAATAAATGTTCGTAAAGCGAACAAGCGGAAATGGTCTGGGATGTATGGTGGAAGGTCGGGGGGAGGGGGGAGAAGGGCAGGATGATCGAGTGGAAAGGTTGGGAAGAGTTATTGGAGAGATTGTTTTTTGCGCGATGCTAACAGAAGCGGATTTACACTATAGGCCCACTAGGCACGGGCCTAGGGGCGGCGGCTTTAGGGGGAGGCACATTTTGGATAGCATTATTCTTATTTTTGGTTATAATATTTTGTTTTTAATAAATACGTTTCAAAATTATTGACTAACACTATCGGAATAGTTCAAGTTAAAGTCAGAACGACAGTGTTTATTTTTAAATAATTGTACTTGCCATCACTTTGTAACTGAAGTCAATCTCCCCTTCTTCATAATGTTAACTCAAGCTATTGTAGGGCATGTACATTGTACATGCCTGATTATCTTTCGAACAATCTTTTCTTGAATACTAACTTCTGCCCCTCCCCCACCCCTAACACCTATTTCCACCGAAACTTCCTAAAGCCCTTGACAAAAAAAATGGGGGGTGGGGGGTAGGGGAGGTCGCATATTATAATTGTGCCTAGGGGCACAACAATTTTAAATCCGCCACTGTATGCTAATTGCAGACATTGGAGGCTGTTGGGAAAAGCTACATCCCTAGCAGGTCAGATACAGGAAGAGCAGGTTGACAATCAAAGTCGACTTGTCCAGAGAATATTGATATTTTAGGGGAGAGCGGGGGAATCCCGCACACTTAAGCAAAACAAGACATTGCTATGTTCTCATTTAGTCTATTAAATCTAGTAATATATCATTGTAATCTTTGTTTTTTATATATCAATACAGTGCATTACTTTTATATACTGAATCTAACATTCTCTTATAATTAATTACAATATGAAAACAGTCATTGTGCGGCATTGCCCACCCTGGTAGGGCAATACCGCACACAGAGTGGCGAAATACCATACAATTATAGTTATTGAGTTATATAAAACTATACTTTGCGATACACACAAAAAATACAATTTAACTAGTAGAATTAACCCTGTATTAACTTATATAAACTATGTGTATGCCTAAACGTAAAACTAAAAATCTAATAATAGTAAAAAACATAGTACATTTATACAGATCTCAAAAGGTGGCAACATAAATTAAATATATTTTACTTTTTGAGACAAAAGTCACAAACAAAATTGTCTGCTCTTTCCGCTGCACTACAGTCAGCATGTACCCAACCTGAACAAAGAACACATCTGAACCACAACTCCTTGTTCCTCCCGAATTCTCCACAAAACATACAATTAGAATCTGAATTGTTAAACATAGGTAAATTATTAGAGGATTCAGGTTCAATATCATCCAGTTCATCATCATCGCACAGATTTGATAAATTCTCTCCTTCATTTGAGCTATCTTGGAGAAGTTTTTTTCGCACTAAAAGCAACTTTTTATTTTTATTATTAATTTCATTCTTGGAATATTCATTGTTTTTATTCCTAAATTTCTTCTGTATTTCACATTTTCTTATGTTCTCATTTTCTCGGCTTGTTTTATTCTTACGTTTGAAATCTGCTTTTCGAGTGTTTTTTTCATGGGCGTTGCTGTAAAAATAACAGAGCTTTGCATTCTTGATGAACGGGGCTGTTTTGATGGTTTATAATCTAGAATGGGTGTAATATCTTTAACAGAAACTATTTTTGAAGTAGATGGTTGTTGAGTGTCCACTGTTTTAGTTTTGAAACATGCACTGTTTTCTATGCTTTCCTGAACGTTATCCTGAACATCTTCGATAATATTAACAGCTTGGGGCATTGTTGCTGGTGCAAAGTCTTCTTTCGTGAATTTGTTTGGGTTAAGTGGAAAAATTCCTGACGAGGAAAAACCGGATACTCCCTTTTCAATTGTTGCTATCCTTATGAAAGCCTTATTAAAAAGTGAAGCAACATCATCAGGCCGTATCTTCTCATAAGGAAAGGTCTTGAGAAATAAACCACACTCTCTGTTATAAGCAGTTTTCAGAGGACCAAAAAAGGTAAGGTCCAGAGGTTGGAGTCTATGTGATGTGTGAGGTGGAATTGTCAAGACTACGATTCCATTCTCTCGACAAAATGTGAAAGCCTGTAGTGATTTGTGAGTACCATGATTATCAATGATTAATAGAACTGGTTCGTTCTTGGTTGGTCTCACATATTTCGCGAAATGTTGGAGCCAAATAATGTACAGCTCTTCATTAATCCAGCCATTCTTAGAACAATGATAAATAGCTTCTTCTGGACCACCTTTGGCGAGTGTAGGACTCATCCTTAATCGAGGAAAAATAAACATAGGGGGTACAAAGCTTCCACTTGCACTCATAGCAGCACATACGGTAATATTTTTGCCTCTCTCCCAGTTTGTTGTTGATCCTATTTGCTTTTGCCCCTTAGGTCCTAATATTTTCTGTGGGGTATGAACAGTTGAAATTCCCGTTTCGTCCATATTATAGATTCTCGAGCCAGGGAACTTGTGTTTTTCCATTACTCCTTCCAAATTTGAGAAAAACTTTTGCACAGCATCCTTATTGAAACCTAGAATTCGGCTCACGCTTGTTGCCTCTGGTTTCCGAAGGCTGATTTCTTGATTTCGCCGTAGAAACCCGCTGAGCCAGTCTTTACCAGCAGTTCTTAAGGTGGTGTTGAAATTGTGTTGTATGTTATTTCTACTTGCAAATTCAAAAGCAATTTTTCTAAGCTCGATGGGTGATATTCCATTAAATATTTTAGCCATCATAATGACATGTTTAACCAGTTCTTTTTCTTGTTCATCAGAAAAGGTAGCCAGATTTAAATCTATCCTTTAGAGTAGAAACAGGAATTCCATATGCCCTGGATACTGCTCTCAGTTTTCCACCTTCATTCATTGCTTTTAAGTCTTCTTTCATCACATCTCCAGTCCATTTCGCTATATCTGTTTTCCTTTGTCTCTTTCTCGGCATCTAAAATATAGTAAAATATAAATTGTTTTGTTTTAAAAAATATATAGATTGATATTCTATAAACGCATGTGTTGTATTACAAATTACATATGCAGACCAATAATTATTAATAAAAATACAATTGAAAACCTGAGAATGAAAATCAAGTAAATATTAATATCATGAAACTGATATAAATCAATTCTACAATAAAAATTCTCGATGGTCTTGAGGTAAAGAGCTCACCTCAGGATCCAATGTTCGTGGGTTCAAACCCAGATGACGTGGGCGGAATTTTAATGATCAATAAAATTTTGTAGCACAACTTCCTTCGGAGGGGAAGTAAAGCCGTTGATCCCATTTCAATTGTAGTATGTAAAAGAGCCCTGGAAAGTATGTGAAAGTAGCCTACCTTTTCAGCAAAATTTGAAGGCTCATATGTTTTCTCTTGTAGAAATCTGTCGTGTATTAATATAATCACTTGGTTCAGAAAGTGCACGTTAAATACCTCAAAAAAAAACTATAAAGAATCCAGAAAAAAAATATGTTTCTAAGATATGGGTTCGTTTTTTATGTATTTTAATAATACAAGTTTTTTTTAATTGCATGATGTTGTTTTGTAAATTAAGTTCATTTTGTATATTTAGTTTTTGGGCTTTGTCTGGTTCAAATTTTCAGGTCTTCAATAATTGAAAATAACTATATTAAACAATCAAAACAATTTCCACTTTAAATGTCAATACTTGTTCAATTTTAACTTCATCGTGATTGTTACACTAGTTTGGTCTAAATATAATATCAAGATTCCGAACTATGCTTAAATAAACACTTTAAATATTCTAAAGATGCCACACAGAGTATAAATACATTAGTGTTCAATTTTAGTTAAATTCTTTACTTTTACATTTTATGCTTACGCGTAGGTTTAGGGAATATAAAAATAATTGTTTCTGCCGTAAGAAAAAAGAGGGGGGTAATACCGCACACTGTGCGGGAATGCCCTCTCTAAACGTGCGGGATTACCCCACAACACGTTTCGCCATTTTCTACCTCTTCAACAAATATTGTGTTATTTAGAAGGAATATTTACTGGTGTAGACATATTGTTAAAAACAAGTTCTATTTGTAGATGCTTATGAAAAAATAGTAGATATACATCCAAATAGACTTACCTTTAATGAAATACTATTGAAAATAGTAAGCAAAAGAATAAAACTATAAAAACAATGATTACACAGAAACAAAGGCCACTGGTGTTCTGAGCTTCCACTATTTAGTTCACCCTATAAGCCGCTAGAGTATGCCATGGTAGGTATTTTTCCACAGTGAATAAAGTGAGCTGTTTAAGGGTGTGCGGTATTGTCAAACTGTGCGGGATTCCCCCGCTCTCCCCTAACCCTGGCTACTCCGAAGAGTGTAGCTGTCATGAGAGTATGCGAATCAACGGCAGGAGGGAGGGGTGGAAAATATTCAGGGGCTTAGAGCAATCCTGCCAAACATATTTTTACCTTTCTTTACCATCACAAATAGGTTCAATATAAGAACGGTGACCTGGCGGTCTAGGGGAAAGGTGTCGGACTTTTTTGCGGGGTGTCCGGGTTTCAATCCTCGGTCCCGGAACAGATTTATTTAATTGCCAAACCCTTCCTTCACCTATGACAAGACGCGTGTTAGTCACAACTTGTGAATGTATGAAATGCCAGGCCTCCATCGTGGTTTGGATTCCACGTTAAACTGTAGGTCCTCCATTTCATTTCACAATCACCCTACCATCGCACATTAGCGTAAGTGCGTATAACCCGAACGGGTAGTAATACGCGGTGCTAATAATAATAATAATAATAATAATAATAATAATAATAATAATAATAATAATAATAATAATAATAATAATAATAATAATAATAATAATAATATAAGAACGTTTGGTGAAACTTGAAGAATAAATTAATATGTTTTCCCCTTTGTTTATGTGTGGGACTCTTATGAATAGCTTGAACACTAAGACATGCACAAGAACTTAACTCCTTCCCTTTCTCCAAACTTTCACGGCTACTAAAATAAATTGAAGAATATATTATAACTGCTGTATATAAATATTAAATATATATTTAATAATTGAATTGTAATTGAATTTATGGAACCACTCTTCCTCCGACCCTGATCATGATGAGAAGATAAGTGGCAAACTGGTTGACACGAAATAGTAAGTACAGTATAATGAAATGCACCCTTTGCTACCCTGTAAGGTGGCAAGGCTTTCCTTGGATTATTCCACTATGGTGAACCATATAAGACCAACCATAGTGTAATCCATCAAGGAGAGGCTGATACCTTTTAGGGACTAGGGAGTGTACAAAAACGCTTGTATACGTAAAATCATATATACTGTAGCTATTACGTTTGACAGTTTATTAATATCAATTACTATCAAAATAATAATTAAAAACGATTAGTAGGTTTGCTATATATGTTAATTTTGTGAGAAAGGGAAAACAACTTCATTAGTTCTAAACACACCCTTGTAAGTATTAAGACAGAGTCAATTTACGAACGGCATCATAAAGACACTCGCAAATCACTGTAGTTGTGGTATCAATGATAGCTATTAGTAGCCACGTCTATCACAGACTCCGCCTAATACTATGAGTTAAGGATGACCCTGAGCACGAGACAAAACTTGGATACATCAGCTGTGATATTTCATCTAATTAAACGAGAATAGCGTTGTCGAGTGGTAAGAACTACACACAAGTAGATTTGTTTGGATGATCATCCCCTTACTCTATGTCATCATACGCCCAATACATCCCCATCAGTTACATTATTATTTGTCACTCAGGTGCTCACTACATCCCCGTCAGTTACATAATTATTTGTCACTCGGACGCCCACTACATCCCCGCCAGTTACATTATTATTTGTCACTCAGGTGCTCACTACATCCCCGTCAGTTACATTATTATTTGTCACTCAGGTGCTCACTACATCCCCGCCAGTTGCATTACTATTTGTCACTCAGGTGCTCACTACATCCCCGCCAGTTACATTATTATTTGTCACTCAGGTGCCCACTACATCCCCGCCAGTTACATTATTATTTGTCACTCAGGTGCTCACTACATCCCCGTCAGTTACATTATTATTTGTCACTCAGGTGCCCACTACATCCCCGCCAGTTACATTATTATTTGTCACTCAGGTGCTCACTACATCCCCGCCAGTTGCATTACTATTTGTCACTCAGGTGCTCACTACATCCCCGCCAGTTACATTATTATTTGTCACTCGGACGCCCACTACATCCCCGTCAGTTACATTACTATTTGTCACTCAGGTGCTCACTACATCCCCGCCAGTTACATTATTATTTGTCACTCAGGTGCCCACTACATCCCCGCCAGTTACATTATTATTTGTCACTCGGACGCCCACTACATCCCCGTCAGTTACATTATTATTTGTCACTCGGACGCCCACTACATCCCCGTCAGTTACATTATTATTTGTCACTCGGACGCCCACTACATCCCCGTCAGTTACATTATTATTTGTCACTCGGACGCCCACTACATCCCCGTCAGTTACATTATTATTTGTCAATCGGACGCCCACTACATCCCCGTCAGTTACATTATTATTTGTCACTCGGACGCCCACTACATCCCCGTCAGTTACATTATTATTTGTCACTCAGGTGCTCACTACATCCCCGTCAGTTACATTATTATTTGTCACTCGGAACACCACTACATCCCCGTCAGTTACATTATTATTTGTCACTCGGACGCCCACTACATCCCCGCCAGTTACATTATTATTTGTCACTCGGACGCCCAATACATCCCCATCAGTTACATTACTATTTGTCACTCAGGCGCTCACTACATCCCCGCCAGTTACATTACTATTTGTCATCATACGCCCAATACATCCCCATCAGTTACATTACTATTTGTCACTCAGGTGGACACTACATCCCCGTCAGTTACATTACTTTGTGCCACCATTTACGAAAGTCCATTTTAAGTACACCTGACTTTATCTATTTTTGAAGTGATGTTTCAGACCACATGGCCACTTAAACGAGTGATTGTTGCATTCCCAGCGCAATAGTAAGATATTTACAGAATAAAACAATTGGGTTCAACATTGACATTTTTATCTAAATTATTACTACTATTATATCTGCATTGAAACTATCTGTCAAAATTGATATCCACAATTTATAATTTATGGTAGAAATACACGATAGATAAAAGTATATCTTGTAACTTTTCCTACTGCCGAAAATCTACGCCTTGGTTTTCCAGCATGTCTTATTAACCGTCCGATATATCGGCATTTAATTAGATTAATAGGGTAGGTTTTGGAAGTTTTTGTTTATTAAATACACCTGCACTTGCTTGGAGAATGAGTAGTAAACCATTTAGGGTTACATTAGTTCGGTATTTGAGTCCCAACCTGTCACTGGCAAATCAGACGAGTTGAGATTGACGTTTAGACCGTGTGTCCACCAATGCGAAGGTGTACTTTTCTAACTTAGTCTTACTAAATCAATTTATGGTGACCTGGCGGTCTAGGTGTAGGACGTCAGACTTCTGTGCTGGAGGTCCGGGGTTCAATCCTCGGTCCCGGCACAGATTTATCTGATTGCCAAACCCTTCCTTCACCTCTGAAAAGACGTGTATTAATTACAACTTGTGAATGTGAGGAATGCCAGGCCTCCACCGTGGTTCGGATCCCACGTTAAACTGTAGGTCCTCCATTTCATCTTACAATCACCCTACCATTACACATTAGCGTAAGTGCGTATAACCCGAACGGGTAGTAAGACGCGGTGCTAATAATAATAATAATAATAATAATAATAATAATAATAATAATAATAATAATAATAATAGTAATAATAATAATAATAATAATACACCAATTTATATTACGTATGAATCCTACTTAATGTTTAAAAACATCAACTACCCCAGAGACAGCCTTGTAGCTGAAGATGACGAACTTCTAAGTGTCTACCAATAACAAGAAACAGATTTACACAGTAAGATCCGCACCAGCTGTCACATGGACAAAGGTCCTAATCTTTTCTATACACTTTCGCCGCTGACATGGAGGTCAGCGTTCTAACCTTAAGAAAATTAGAGTACACTTTGTTTAAAATTCTACCTTTATCATCTATAATATATTAGTGTAATAACTGTTTTATTATATCACATACCAATTAACTTTCATAAAACGGTTTATTGGATACAAACATAATCAGCAATTTCAAGACGTCTCATTTACTTAAAATGCAAGCTATGAATGAATTATACATGAAGGTTACTATACATAAACTCATGTTAAAACAAAATACTTATAGTATCGTACACAGTAAGGCCAACTGACCAACAAAATAAATCTTCAGCTGAGTGAGGCGCCATTATATAATTTATTTACTAAACATGCTTTTTTTATAATATAGAATTATAAGTTTTCAATATCTTAACCGCACTACCTTCTTCCCAAAATCGCTATTTGGTGTTCCAATTAAGGATATACTGCCCAGGGTTTTAAAAAATTGCTCACGGAATCGAGCATTTTTTTGTCATAATGTAACAATTACCCTACTTTCGCAGTCACTTCATCATCAATAAGTATTTCTGACTTCAAGTGGCAATCCTGTATAGGTAGTCTAGAATTGAGGGTGCGACTTTGAAGAAACTGAGCAGGTGAGTATGGGAGCCCTGCTACTGGACTATTTCTATAATCCAGAAGGAAAAGTGGAAAGTCTCCACGGTCATATTGCGCCTTTTTCAACATAAATTTGACAATTCCAACCGCTTTCTCAGCGCAAAGTTTAGTTTGAGCTTACATATAGCAGTGAAAGCAGATTTACTCGGGACCTTCTCAGCCTCAATCCACCGCGAGTGTTAGTCCACAATAACTAGATAACCATCGCCATTATAATCCGCAAAATCAGCAGCAACTTTAACAAAGGGTAAATCAGGGATGTTATGAGGTTGCAGCGTGGGGTGGTTGATTTTCTCCTAACTTTTAATATATCACTCTGTGAGGACCCCCCTCCATCTTCAATGGTTTTCAAGTGTTTGTCTGCTAGCTCCACTGATTTGCAATATTCCACAACTTTGTTTAGGGTAATGTCCTCCCTAAGAAGGTGTTGTTTTATTGACTGTGTGTTCACGCCCAATATTATTTGCGGACACAGCAACTTATCTTCCTGGTCACCAAATTCACAAGGCGTGGCAAGAGCTCTGAGTTCTGCGTAGAAGTTTTCAAACGGTTCATCGATACATTGTGACCTGTTAAAAAAAATTGAAAACGAGAATGGTTTCATTCTTCTTCGGAATACAGTGAGATTTAAGAACAAGCAATATACCATTCATTATTTTTTCTTCAGGTTTGATGGTAGGTAAGGTTTTATAGAGTCGGACAGCATCTCGTCCTAATAGGTTTTTAGCCTGGCTATTTGCACGCTCGCAGATTTGGTTCCAGTTTCGGACTTCTTCCTAGAATTCATCGAAATTCTTTACCAAGTCACCGCAAGATTAAGCGACTTTGGCTTATTATGGCCCGTCTACAACCAAACGTACCCTCTTGTCGGACTCGCAACTACGCAATAACGTAATTTTGTCAGTCTACAATAGCTTACGCAAACACAAACGTATTTCGGAACTGTCGTACCAGCTTGTCGGGAGGAGATAAACATTGTCCATCTCTTGCGTTTATGAAGCTGCGTTGGCTTGCGTTCAGCCAATCAGAAAGAGTTATTGTCAGACCACATTAGTCAGATAACGAATAGTTAAGTAATCTAGGAAAACATAACATGCAATATATAGTTGTATATATTACATTTTATAATTAATAAGAACAATCTAATAGTTAATAATGTTTATTTATCTATATTAATGTATTCATTAAAACTATAATATGACTTTAATTATGTAGTCATAGTCTTTGGTTGTGTATGTCTGATCTTTGCCTTTGTAATTTCTTTTGTGTGGCACTTGAGTTTTAAAATTGAATTTGACGATATTTTAACTGAATGCGTAAAGCAATATCGCCCATTCTATGACAAAAAAGAACACTTATATAAAGACGAAGCACAGAAAAAAAAGCAATGGGCAAGAATCGCAGAGACTTTGAGTGAAGTGACAAAAAGAGAAATATCAGGTTAGTATTTCAACAAACTCAATATCTTTAGATGTTGATAGTAAATTTTGCTTGTGGAGCTTAGTAAAAACACGTCCACTTATGGCAAGGACCAACCTACTACTACTACTATTACTACTATTATTATTAATAATAATAATAATATCATCTGCAAATTTGCAAGAATAAATCTGTTTATTTGTTTCATCATAATTTAAACGCGGTGGCATCCATGATTTTTTAAATTGGCACAGTCTGGTATATTTATTATTTTAGCGAGTGGCTAACTCGTATTAATTCCTATTGGTTGAAATTAAGTCTTACGTATTTTTATTGTAGACAGTCTATTTTGTATTTAAGAGGAGCGTTTTTACGAGCACGTTTGCGATTGCGTAATTGCGAGTCCGACAAGCGGGTATGTTGGTTGTAGACGGGCCTTAAATCTCCATTTTAATAACTGCTTCTTTACAGGACAAGATAGTCGTATTCACTAATTTGAATCACAGATAATTCACTGTAGACACTACTGACTGCGCCATGTTTTATTATATCACATACCAATTAACTTTCATAAGACGGTTTATTTGTTAAAGACATAATCATCAATTTCAAGACGTCTCATTTACATAAAGTACAAGCTATGAATGAATTATACATGAAGGTTATACATAAATCCATGTTAAAACAAAACCCTAAATGTATCATACACAGTAAGGCCAACTGACCAACAAAATAAACTCTCAGCTGAGTGTGGTGCCACTATACAATTTATTTATCAAATAATAACCAGGACCCGGATTTTGATTACATATCTTTTTATTGGTACATCACATAAAATGCTCATAAGTACACACATAAATGCTGTTCATTATCCCCATGTAAAAATATATATTTTATAGGTCATTTGTTGGTCATTTTGGAATTTAAGGCAATATTTTCTTGGTTTGCGTTATTTTTTAGGCATTTTTGAGTATTTTAAAGTCGTTTTTGTATCAATTTAAAGCATCACATTGAATAAGTAAATTTTCAAATATTATCGCTATCTTATAAATGCTTAAATACTGAAACTTTTTTTTTACTAATACATAATTACTGTTGAAGTGAAAAGATAATGTTGACAATGAACTTTGTATCCCTTTGCTTGTCTATTTGTAAAATACACATTCCTGGTGAGACACTACAACTAGGCTGGAGAGGGTTGCGTTGTGAGAGGACAGCTATCACTTCTCAAGCAGATATTTGTAATTTAATATTATATTTAGCAGAATGCAAGAGTTTAGTTGCTAGGATTTTCATGGCATTTTACATTTAGTTGCGTGCATTTATTACGAGTTAATTTTTTGAAAATTTGAGTTCATATTTTAGAATTTATAGGTAATTTTTTGGTCATTTTTAGGTGATTAAATTCCTTTCTTTGGTAATAAAGGTAATCCCTAAGAATGTGTTCCTTTTAGACAAGCCCATGAGTACGTATTATTTCCTATATTACATTATTTAATATTGCTTTCTCTTAAGTTATTTTGACAAAATAATAGCCTCTGTATAAAGCTTCGTGTTCACTGTAATTAAAATTCAATTTTCTGGAACTGAAAAGCTAAGATGTTTAATTTAATATAAAACGTACGTTTTTGTGTGTTGAGTTTTTGAGCTAGAAACTTTCTTAAAGTCTAGCCAGAGCTTATAAATGACTTCGCAAAAGATTTAAAATCTAATATTGTGTGCTCAAAGAAAATTATGAGATCAAACAAATCCTATATATGTGAAATCTAAAAAACTAAGATAAAATTATACCTCAATTACAATTTTATTTTGTTTTGTTTCAAAGCTTTAAATGATATTACTCAAACTAAGATAATTAATTTGATTTTGAGGAATACTGTATACATCTGGTCTATTTATTAAATGTCGTATACAACTTTACAAACATATTGTGTTTATTTGGATCGAAACCATAATGTAGTCCTTCTGTAGGATTTATAATATCTCGAACGCTAAAAAACAAGCATTTTGGGAGTTAACATAAAATAATAAGTATGTGGAATATTTTTTTATTTAGATGAATTTTATAGCTAGATATTGTCCGCTTTTATTTGCTTCAAACATACAAATAAAAATAGCTTCATTTTAATTCTTCCAACCCAGTTTTTAATTAATTTTCAAAATCTAATCAAAATTTTAAAATTCCAGCTTTGAGCTATGTTTGTGCACAGGGGCTACTAATTTTTTAAATTTTAGCCCTCTGAATAAGGTAGATATCGCACAATGCTCATGACAGACAAACAAACTCTTGATTGTATTAGTATAGATGGAGTGAGATGATCAGATGTGCAACATCAATATCTGGTGGGAAGTGTCTACAATGTTCCACAAAGTGTTGACTGAAGCATTCCGTGCAGGTGGTTGACTGTAAGATATCTGTACGTTTACAATGTTCCACAAAGTGTTGACTGAAACATTCCGTGCAGGTGGTTGACTGTAAGATATCTGTACGTTTACAATGTTCCACAAAGTGTTGACTGAAGCATTCCGTGCAGGTGGTTGACTGTAAGATATCTGTACGTCTACAATGTTCCACAAAGTGTTGACTGAAGCATTCCGTGCAGGTGGTTGACTGTAAGATATCTGTACGTCTACAATGTTCCACAAAGTGTTTACTGAAGCATTCCGTGCAGGTGGTTGACTGTAAGATATCTGTACGTTTACAATGTTCCACAAAGTGTTGACTGAAGCTTTCCGTGCAGGTGGTTGACTGTAAGATATCTGTACGTTTACAATGTTCCACAAAGTGTTGACTGAAACATTCCGTGCAGGTGGTTGACTGTAAGATATCTGTACGTTTACAATGTTCCACAAAGTGTTGACTGAAGCATTCCGTGCAGGTGGTTGACTGTAAGATATCTGTACGTCTACAATGTTCCACAAAGTGTTGACTGAAGCATTCCGTGCAGGTGGTTGACTGTAAGATATCTGTACGTTTACAATGTTCCACAAAGTGTTGACTGAAACATTCCGTGCAAGTGGCTGACTGTAAGATATCTGTACGTTTACAATGTTCCACAAAGTGTTGACTGAAACATTCCGTGCAGGTGGTTGACTGTAAGATATCTGTACGTCTACAATGTTCCACAAAGTGTTGACTGAAGCATTCCGTGCAGGTGGTTGACTGTAAGATATCTGTACGTTTACAATGTTCCACAAAGTGTTGACTGAAACATTCCGTGCAAGTGGCTGACTGTAAGATATCTGTACGTTTACAATGTTCCACAAAGTGTTGACTGAAACATTCCGTGCAGGTGGTTGACTGTAAGATATCTGTACGTCTACAATGTTCCACAAAGTGTTGACTGAAGCATTCCGTGCAGGTGGTTGACTGTAAGATATCTGTACGTTTACAATGTTCCACAAAGTGTTGACTGAAACATTCCGTGCAAGTGGCTGACTGTAAGATATCTGTACGTTTACATTGTTCCACAAAGTGTTGACTGAAACATTCCGTGCAAGTGGTTGACTGTAAGATATCTGTACGTTTACAATGTTCCACAAAGTGTTGACTGAAACATTCCGTGCAGGTGGTTGACTGTAAGATATCTGTACGTCTACAATGTTCCACAAAGTGTTGACTGAAGCATTCCGTGCAGGTGGTTGACTGTAAGATATCTGTACGTTTACAATGTTCCACAAAGTGTTGACTGAAACATTCCGTGCAAGTGGCTGACTGTAAGATATCAATAATTACATTCCATTGATGGGTCTAATATAATATGTTGCTACGCACGAGGAGAACATTAGGTACTGTTACATTTTTATAAGAATGACCTTCCTTATATGCAACATTTACCAAAACTAGTTTAATTACATCATACGTTAAGTCATTTTATCTTCAGCTGTCATTTTTGATATAGGCCTATTATATATATTTAATGATCATTAAGAGTGTGTAGATAATTTCTCAAAAATTGGTCAAGAATATTTTATGATTTAAACCTGGATACCATTTATTTTATGTTTACATTCTCGTGGTCTCTCTGAGAGAGGAAGTATTGTGATCGCCAAAAAAATCCAATTAAGATATAAGTATACGGTTTCTGACCCTATGGACACAAAAAATTAGTTTTCGTGTTGCCTATCTGTCTGTCTGTTACTGGTAATGGAGCCGATACCATTTAGTAAATCAGACTAAAGCTTGATTCACACGTTTGCCGAAAATAGAAATCAGAATTTGCCTCAGTGGCGCAGATATTCATTCAGTGTATGTTGAAGCATGATGCATTGCAACGCTAGCTTAAAATGGATGATTATCATTATATCTTATTTTCTAGTAGATAAACATATATTTTAGATAATTATACCGATGTATTTTTTCAAATATAAAGCTGTGTCGTGGTACAATCCAATACATCGATACACACGCTTTTACATTAATGGGCTATTTCAAATCTCCTCACAACAGGAAACGAAGCTGTTTGCTTTAGTTCTGGCTGTAGAGCGCATGCGTTGTCAAATGCGCATGCGTACGTATTTGAGGTGGTTGGTTCTGAGATTTGATTGGTTCTGCTGTGCCGAACATCTTGGGCAGAGCGGACAAAGTAGAAAATAGTTGAACTTAGACTAGGGCTACACAGGCGTGAATTTACTGCTTCAAAGATAGGGTTTTTATTTCTAGAGTGGCTTCTATTTTGAGCTGGCTACATGAACAATAAAATTCTTGCTTTTGAACCAGTGGGAAAATAGCTGCTACGCAGCCATGGGATGGCTTCACTTGCAGATTTTCACTGAACAGTTCGTTAACAGAACAGAACTGCAAACGAATGCGTGCTTCTCATAATTTGTGTATGGGTTTAATTTAGTATTGTTATTTTTTCAGCTTTAGAAATGAGTTCGCTGTCAAATTCCATTACGCAATTAGGTATATTTAAGGATGACACTAAAAATATATTGTATCTATCTACCTAGCCTAAATATTAATACACGTACACTATACTTAAACTATATAAATTAACAAATAAACACCTTACAAAACTATGGAGATATTCAAAATTAAACTTAAACAAGCAAATTAACTACATAATGGATGCGGACAACTGCGAGCAGTAATTTAACGAGTGTGGAGCCAGAGACGAGTGTCGAGATACTGCTCGGAATTATCCCTATTCTCAGGCAGTAATTTAACGAGTGTGGAACCAGAGACGAGCGTCGAGATACTGCTCGGAACCAGCCCTATTCTCAGGCAGTAATTTAACGAGTGTGGAGCCAGAGACGAGTGTCGAGATACTGCTCGGAATTAGCCCTATTCTCAGGCAGTAATTTAACGCGCGTGGATCCAGAGACGAGCGTCGAGATACTGCTCGGAACCAGCCCTATTCTCAGGCAGTAATTTAACGCGCGTGGATCCAGAGACGAGCGTCGAGATACTGCTCGGAACCAGCCCTATTCTCAGGCAGTAATTTAACGCGCGTGGAGCCAGAGACGAGCGTCGAGATACTGCTCGGAACCAGCCCTATTCTCAGGCAGTAATTTAACGCGCGTGGATCCAGAGACGAGCGTCGAGATACTGCTCGGAACCAGCCCTATTCTCAGGCAGTAATTTAACGCGCGTGGATCCAGAGACCAGCGTCGAGATACTGCTCGGAACCAGCCCTATTCTCAGGCAGTAATTTAACGCGCGTGGATCCAGAGACGAGCGTCGAGATACTGCTCGGAACCAGCCCTATTCTCAGGCAGTAATTTAACGCGCGTGGATCCAGAGACGAGCGTCGAGATACTGCTCGGAACCAGCCCTATTCTCAGGCAGTAATTTAACGCGCGTGGATCCAGAGACGAGCGTCGAGATACTGCTCGGAATTAGCCCTATTCTCAGGCAGTAATTTAACGCGCGTGGATCCAGAGACGAGCGTCGAGATACTGCTCGGAATCAGCCCTATTCTCAGGCAGTAAGACCTTGAAGCTGCCGCGTTTTTTGGACTGACGCAGGAAATTACAGCCTCCCACCTCCCATCATTTAACTATGGGTAAAATTTCTAGCAGTAAAAACTGCTCTTTGAAGCAGTACATTCCTGCCTGTGGATCCCTGGCCTTAAGCGGAACAGTTCATGCTGATTAAGCGGAAATTTTTTGATGGACTTAGAGCTCGTCACGTGACCAGATTTCCGTTCTGCGCTAGTTTTTCGGCGAACGTGTGAATTTACAGTAAAACTTCGTATCCTGGTTAAAAATAAAGCTCCTTAGAGGATTTTTTGGAAATATCCAGCCAATCCTAAAACTGGTTTACTCTAAAGCGAAAATATAAAACATTTATTTTATCATATCGGATATAACGATTTTGATAAAAATCCATATTTAGACACTGTTAAACATCTCCATCTCATTTTCCATGAAAATTACTCCACTTTACATAAGTGGATATTTTCATCTTGTATTATAAAACCCCAACTCGTTGAGATAAGAAATAGTTTATCATTGCAAAGTCTTAGACTAACAATAAACAACTTTTATTTAAAAGAATATATTTTAAATAAATATTTTCCGAGCTATAGTCAAATGTATTTTTTGAATATAGATTTAAGAAATGGACTGTTGAAAATGCACAGAACAAATAATATATTTCCACAACAATGTCAATTATTTCGTTTCACTTATCTTATGATTGATCTTAAGCATACATTGATTTGTAAATGGAGAACGTTCATTTGTGCACTCGTTTGTTGCTATACACAGGGTCTAGGTACTGTTTAGTTAAAAAATATGGGCTGCCATCATTATTGTCTTAGAATTATTATTTTGCTAGTTGTATATTTTGTAAATAGTCTTTCCTACATGGAGACATGGAAGGTAAACTACATTTACTTTGAAAGGTGGCAGCAGTCTTACCTTGACATATTACATTATGACTATCTTATAAACCGCAGCATAGTGAAACCAAGCACAATATTTTTGGATAAAGGATTGAGAAAGTCTTTTAGTTGCACCATATCATTTATATTTTAAAGTTAAAATGTATTATTAATATATTTGAAAGTCTCATAAATTCTGACATGATTGAAATGAACAATATGTAATGTAATATTTATAAATAAGCCATTAAGTCCTTATTTTGAAAGATATTATTTCTATATCATAGTAAATACGTTGTCTGATAAAATATTGTTATTTTTGTAGTTTAGTAGGCAACCCCATTTAGTGTAGTGAACAGTGTAACATTGTGTGGGTTGATTTAAGTTTATGTGTTCACTGTCAGTTCTTGTACCCAAGGACAGTCGTGCAGCAAGGACCTAAAGAAGCTAGTGTGAACCTAACGCCGTGAGGTACTCTTCGAGTTTGCTCGTTAAATGAACGAGAAGATACTTTATTGCTTTATGTGAGGCTTTAGCCATTAATAAAGGCTTTACTATACCCTGATTTTGGTTGGAAGAACAGTAGAGAAAATCAAAACATATTTTTTTGCGGCCAACATTGATAATATGTTTTAATATTATCTGTGTTATTTGATAGGTATTGATAATATCTATCAAAAGTAACATCTGCAGATGACACGACTTTATGTATGAATATATTAACATTGTTTTAGTAACTTTAGTAACTAACTTTTACTGTTCTTCCTACCAAAATCAGACTATATATACCGTATATTTGTTAATTTTAATCAAACTAATATTTCTCAGAGTACGATATGTATGACAATAATAAAGATTGAAAATAATGTATTATCACGGGCAGTTGGGGTCATTCACCTCCTTCCCAAACAAATTCACCGAAATCTAGGGCAATCAATATTTTAGAAGGAACAGAGTTACTTGAAACTTGTTTATTGCTATTGAATCGTTGTTCTGTAGCCATTGTTACGGAATTTAAGGAAATAACGTAGAGTTTCGATGTAACCAATTTATTTGAGCCGGGTGCATTGAAGGTGGTATTTACATATTCTCTATATGCTAATGAAGGTGCACTTCTTTTGTAACTACCATCTCCATATCGATCACAGATTGGATTAAGTCGCCAATAACGTTGGACTTTAATAAGAGCCGATATATATAATGTTTTATCGTGTTTTGATATGTTTGTGATGTAACAAGGGTTTGTAAGGTGTTGAGTTTCTATCTTACGTGGACTCCCACGTTGTCGAGTCAGACTGTACGGTTCTGGCGTGATAATGATACGAGTCCAGTTTTAATACTATTTATAAGTGAAGAATTTGTTATTTAGTATAATCTAATTTTTACTAATTGATGCTGAATAATTACGTTTGTACACACGATAAGACAGCTAGCTCAACGCGTTGTGGACTGGCTTTGAAAACTAGGATTGATTTAGCGCGGTTCCGCTCGTCAGTAAGGCTGTGGACAGAATTAAAATTACCGATTAATCTTTCGTGGGCCATTCTTCAGTAAGGTTGTGAGCGGAATGAAGAAAGGAGCCTTCTTTTTGGGTATATAGTACGAAAGAAATCCTTCTAGAGGCTTCTTTCTGTATGTCTGTCTTTAAGTTGCACCATGTTCTATTTGTTCCAGAATTGAGGGAGAGAGAAAGAGAGTATTTTCTAAGTGGTTATATTTCACAAGTATTTGAAATAGGGGTTTTGGGATATAAAACAAAAGAAAATATAAGCTGATGACACAGAGTCGTAAACTACAACAAACTAAATAAATGATGATCAGGTGTGTGAGAAGATTTCCTAACACATGTGGATGGATGCATTTAGTTTTATGTCCTGAAACTATTCATGAATTTGAAATATATTAAGGGTGGGAAATTTTTATTAGAATTATTATTAAATGAAAATCTATTTCACTACGGGTTCTTCAACTTACATAGACCTTTATGAATCTCCAATATTGTAAACTAGCATTTTAAAGTCAAACGGCTCCATTTCTGATCGTGCAATGTGTTCTACTGGCATTTGTTGAACAGTGATTTGTGTGAATAATTTTTTAGTGACCCTCAAAATCTGTGGGACCCATTTCAACTAAAGACTCTATATTAGATCGAACATTACTCCAATGAAAGTGTAAAACTGTTCCTCAATTGAAGATTTCATTTTAAATAGCATTTTTTGTATATACTTTCTCGTTTTTTGGAGTCCCCATATACATTTTCGGTCAACAAGTATCCCTGCACCCTTTTGGGTTAGGGGCTACCTGCCTGAAAATATCTGCCTCCAAGATCTTCTGGTTTTCAAACCTGTTTTGGCTGGACAGAGGTGGTGGTAGCTATTAGAGTGGAGAATGCTATATTTCCCTTAATGTTATATTATATCGACTGCTTGTAATAATCATTTATATACATTTATCAACAAGGTTTAATATATTTTCTTACTCACATTTGACTGATTTATCACAACATTACTATAATTTCTCCTTATTAAACGTACAAAATGTGTCTTAAAAATATCCCTGGAGATAAATTTACTAATAAGTAATGTTTATCATATTGAACAATAATATCACTCAACTGTCTCGCCAGGTTTACAAAACATCTAAGTGTAACAAATCTTGTATAGCAATACAAATCAACCTCCCTATAAATTTTATCTATAAAGGCCTAAAGGTTCTTTAAACATCTTAAATAACAAAACATAATACAATAATATACGTTTATAGAATGAGAGAGATCGTAAATAAACATAAATTACTAACAACAAAACTGAACAAATTCAGTGAATTTTATGTAGCCAAAGTTCATTAACTTTATGACAGTTCTATGAATGCATTGGAAATTAATCAAAATACCTTTGAGACCTTTTCCAAAGCTCCTCGATACTACGCTTGGACCAGAGCGCCACGTTAGTAAAAAACAGAACTTAAACATTTAAAATATAGTTACTATTAATGTAATAGTCCTATTTAAAGATGAAATAAAGACAAAAGAGCAAACCATTTAATAACTATATATTAAATAGCTTCCCATGCCAGGCGAGGGACTAAAGTGGCTATTGGCGGCCTTTCGATGAATCAATCTATCTTCTATAACAGATTTGATTAGATTTGAGAGCCATGTTTGTTACAAGGATGACATTAGAATGGACCTCAAAGAGACAATGTGTAATGAGGTAGACTGGATAGAGATAGCTCAAGATAGGGATAGGGTGTAATGAGTGCAATGGATAGAACTAATTAAGATAAGGATAAGGTGTAATGAGGTGCATTGAATAGAACTAGCTCAAGTTAAGGATAGGGTGTAATGAGGTGCAATGGAAAGAACTAGCTCAAGATAGCGATAAGTTTAATGAGTGCAATGGATAGAACTAGCTCAAGATATGGATAAGGTGTAATGAAGTGCAATGGATAGAACTAGCTAGGGCTAGGTAGCATACTTTTGTAAGTTCGGCAATGCAATTTAGAGTTCCTAATGCCATAGAGTAAGGAAGTAAGTAAATTCAGTTGTATTACTATTGGAAGACATGCTTGAGATCTTGCAGACTCGAATTGTGTTAATCCTTGAGATATTGCGGACTCAAAGTGTGTTGTGGAAGTTTTAAAAGTCGAGGATAGTAATACCTAACACTGTTCCATTTTGAAAAATCGGTAGAATCACTTTATATCAATATTATAGTTCTAAATTGAAATGTATTCAGTAAATTACCATTAATTTTAGGGCTAGAATAAAATTAACGATTCAACCTCGATGTATGATATAACATCTAATTCACAAATTTGAATGAAACCTATCAAACTGTTGTGTCTGTACAGACAGACATGGATATAGATGGAAGACAGACATAATTCTAAGACCCACCTTTTTGAGTTAAGGGCGCATGAAACTTCAAGATCCATCATAATATCGAAAGTAAAATGTTAACAATTATAAAATTTTATCCATAGGGTCAAGTGGAAAACTTGTTATCTTATCTTGAATACACTAACTCCATCAACTAATAAAATAATTACAATAGTAATATTGTAATGTACACTCATAAATAATACATATTTCACTTTAATCTAGGAAAATAAAATGCTTTTTGTATTTGATTATCGATAATTA
This sequence comes from Timema podura, assembly GCA_033556935.1. Classification (NCBI taxonomy): domain Eukaryota; kingdom Metazoa; phylum Arthropoda; class Insecta; order Phasmatodea; family Timematidae; genus Timema; species Timema podura. Next base: position 36,574,026 of record JAVRXN010000009.1, read on the forward strand.
TTTGTTATGTATTCTTATTAAAATTATATTAACCTTATCAAGTAAAAGATAACTTATTTTCTTACATGTTTATTGAAGACAGACGTGTAGCTACAGGTCAGACATACCTGGAACAAAGAAATAGATATCGATTTACAATTATTATTCATGATATCTGACGTGACCCGGGTCAAAGACAACTCTCCGCCCCAAAAGACATGGTGACAACAGTGACAAACACAAAATCATGTTTTCATTAAGAAAAATATGGGGTTCATCATTAGTTGATGGAGCAACCGGATATAATATGAAAAACGAGATCAAACTGTATAAGATGACTAGAGAATGTAACCTGAATGCAACCGGAAATTAGTCAGAAATCTGTCATAAATGGCATACCTGGCATTTGAAGAACTCTGGGGTGACCCAGAACAAGACGGGGTCACGATGTGACTAGAGAGCTCAAGGAGCTAGGTGTGGAAGAGATTGGAGGGAGAAGGCTCAGGACAGAACGTGGTGGAGGCAGCTTATGTGGTCTTCAAGAACTGGGATCACCACTATCATAATCAATAAGCTTAAATACTAAATAAGGGATAGAGAAATCCGGTGTTTGTCTTGTAAAAGTGATTGTTACTATATTGTATAGTCACAGTTTATTTTAATGGGAGGAAATGTGAGCTAATATCAGCAATTTTTTTTAGTTTTTTATAGCCAAATATTTTGGATGTATTAAATACCGTTCAAGTTGCCAAAAAAAGTTTGATATAAAATCTTTAAAATTTTTGTCTTGGCTCTTAATACTTTCCACCTAACCTTAAGAACAAAGAGTTCTGTTAAATTGTTTGATCTTTATAATTTATAAAATAGTTGCAATAAATTTGGTCACCTTTGTTTGCCTGTTACAATATTAATGTAAGAATCCAGTCAACTTGAAAGAAAAAAAAATTCTCAACAACTTTTTTACTTTCTCTCTATCTTACAGGTAGAGAAAGTATGGTGATCGTCAAAAAAATTCGAACTCGAGAGTTTGATGAATCTTGACGTTTCATGACTCCCTGAAACCGAAAAAGTGGTTTTTGAATTTCCGTCTGTCTGTTTGTCTGTCTGTCTGTACCTCCAACTAGAGCCTAAACTATTTTACCGATTGAGCTGAAACTTGATATCTAGGGTTTTCATAGGGTTGCCCCGAGGGGTTGTTGGAATTGGATATCTACCCCTAAAATTAAGGGTAGTTTACTGAAGGGAAAAAAGAGAAAAAGTCGATTTTCTCAAAATCGGCTCTAACGATTTTGATTAAATTTCATTTATGAACATTAATAAATATTCCAAACAAAATGGCTACTCTCAATATTTCGGCAAAATGGCTTCAAGGGCTCCGGTCTGATGCGTAAATTAACATTTTTTATAATAGCTCCGAAACTATTTGAGATATGAAATTACTTAGCATTACACATTATATATATATATATATATATATATATATATTTTTTTTTTAAACTTTTTGGACATTAAAGCTTAAGTATTGCGATCGTAAAAAAAACTAACCTGAAATGTTGATGGATGTCGACGTCTCATGACCCCCCCCCCCCCGAACCCTAAAAAATAGTCTTTGCAATGCCGTCTGTCTGTGTGTCTATACAAACTTAAAATTAAGGGTAGTTTACTGAAGCGCGAAAAGAGAAAAAATTGGTTTTCTCAAAATCTGCCTAAACGATTTTGTTTAAAATTCGTATCTAGGCGTTGATTAAGATTATAAATAAACTTGCTATTTTCATTTTCCTGTGAAAATTATTTTTAGGGTACTTTACAGAAGCGTTAATTTCCGTATCTCCACAACTATTTGAGAAACTAAACAACTTATCATTGCAAAATTGTAGGACTATTAGAAATAAAAAACTTTTATTTGACATATATTTTTATAAAAACAACAGTTTCTGAGATATTTGCAAATATATTAATACAATTTTGTGAGCTTTAGTTGTAAACATATACTACTTAAGTCTTAACGCAATAATTCTCCAATGTCATAGAGTAATTAAATATAAGTATCTAAAAAAAATATGTTATTACTTTCTCTCTATCTTACAGGTAGAGAAAGTATGGTGATCGTCAAAAAAATCGAAGTCGAGATTTTGATGAATTTTGACGTTTCATGACTTCCTGAATCCGAAAAAGTGGTTTTTGAATTTCCGTCTGTCTGTCTGTCTGTCTGTCTGTACCTCCAACTAGAGCCTAAACTATTTTACCGATTGAGCTGAAACTTGATATCTTGGGTTTTCATAGGGTTGCCCCGAGGGGTTTTTGGAATTGGACATCTACCCCTAAAATTAAGGGTAGTTTACTGAAGGGAAAAAACAAAAAAAGTCGATTTTCTCAAAATCGGCTCTAACGATTTTGATTAAATTTCATTTATGAACATTAATAAATATTACAAACAAAATGGCTACTCTCAATATTTCGGCAAAATCGCTTTAAGGGCTCCGGTCTGATGCGTAAATTAACATTTTTTATAATAGCTCTGAAACTATTTGAGATATGAAATTACTTAGCATTACAAATATGTATATATATTTATAATACAAATATTTTATTCGAAATATATTTTTATAAAATCAATAATTTTTAATCTATACGCAATTATATATATATTTTTAGCTTTTTGGACATTAAAGCTTAAGTATTGCGATCGTAAAAAAAACTAACCTGAAATGTTGATGGATTTCGACGTCTCATGACCCCCCGAACCCTAAAAATTAGTCTTTGCAATGCCGTCTGTCTGTGTGTCTATTAAAACTTAAAATTAAGGGTAGTTTACTGAAGGGCAAAAAGAGAAAAAGTCGATTTTCTCAAAATCGGCTCTAACGATTTTGATTAAATTTCATTTATAAACATTAATAAATATTCCAAACAAAATGGCTACCCTCAATATTTCGGCAAAATGGCTTTAAGGGCTCCGGTCTGATGCGTCAATTAACATTTTTTTAAATAGCTCCGAAACTATTTGCGATATGAAATTACTTAGCATTACAAATATGTATATATATTTATAATACAGATATTTTATCCGAAACATATTTTTATAAAATCAATAACTTTCAATATATACGCAATTATATGAATTTTTTTAACTTTTTGGACATTAAAGTTTAAGTATTGCGACCGTAAAAAAAAACTAACCTGAAATGTTGATGGATGTCGACGTCTCATGACCCCCCGAACCCTAAAAAATAGTCTTTGCAATGCCGTCTGTCTGTGTGTCTATAAAAACTTAAAATTAAGGGTAGTTTACTGAAGGGCGAAAAGAGAAAAATTTGGTTTTCTCAAAATCTACTCAAACGATTTTGATTAAAATTCGTATCTAGGCGTCGATTAAGATTATAAATAAACTGGCTATTTTCATTTTCCTATGAAAATGATTTTTAGGGTACTTTACAGAAGCGTTAATTTCCGTATCTCCACAACTATTGGAGAAACTAAACAACTTATCATTGCAAAATTGTAGGACTATCAGAAATAAAAAACTTTTATTTGACATATATTTTTATAAAAGCAGCAGTTTCTGAGATATTTGCAAATATATTAATACAATTTTGTGAGCTTTAGTTGTAAACATATACTACTTAAGTCTTAACGCAATAATTCTCCAATGCCATAGAGTAATTAAATATAAGTATCTAAAAAAGTATGTTATTTTTCCTTATATCTCTTAGGAGAAATATTTGCATAGCAATGATCTATCTCCATTTTAGACTCAATAGTCAATATTTACATTTTTTATTGGTCAAAATGTATGAATGAATAATTAAATATCAATGCGATGACTTGAAGATCTGCAACACCTTATAAAATGTTAAAATTTTAACCAGAAATCGAAATTTTAATACGAAGTGTTGACCCTTGTGGAAGACATTAAACTGTTTGAAATGCTCTTAGGTGGACAAAGATGCGCCTCTTTTCTCATTGATTCTATATCATTGTATATTATTTTATGCGTGTTCTTTTGTGGAGTGGTGATGATACAATGTACATTATTCCGTTCAGAAATCTTACGAGTTTATAGAAAGAGAGAGAAAGTCTGTGCGGTGTGCCGTACCATTTATTTTTTCTTAAAGCTCTTAGGAGAAATGTTTGCACAGCAATGATCTATCTCCATTTTAGACTCAATAGTCAATATTTACATTATTTATTGGTCAAAATGTATAAATTAATAATTAAATATCAATGCGATGACTTGAAGATCTGCAACACCTTATAAAATGTTAAAATTTTATCCAAAAATCTAAATTTTAATACGAAGTGTTGACCCTTGTGGAAGACATTAAACTGTTTGAAATGCTCTTAGGTGGACAAAGATGCTTCTCTTTTCTCATTGATTATATATCATTGTATATTATTTTATGCGTGTTCTTATGTGAAGTGGTGATGATACAATGTACATTATTCCGTTCAGAAATCTTACGAGTTTATAGAAAGAGAGAGAAAGTCTGTGCGGTGCGCCGTACCATTTTTTTTTTTAAATAACTTCAGTAACATTTAGTTTTAAACTAAATTAGTTGGTTTCAGTCTTCAAACTATGTCTGAATTTCATTCAGAAAACACCACTTTTGAAATGATCCTAAAATCAGTTTCAGCAACCATTTAACTTCACTGCAAATTTAGTATTCTATATTCATGGCAGTTCAGTTCTTTTGATCAAATTATTGCGAGCGCTTATTTTGGCCGAGCATTTTTGAATATGGTAAGCCAATTTTGTATTTATTTATTTATGCGTGTCTGGTCTACATTTCTCGTAGCCTTGTTGGTGGAAAGACTAGCCAGTACTCATATACCTTGTCCAGGGTACGCCCAAAGGTAATAATCCTACATCCTTTCCATGGAGGAGGTCAATGTTAGAATCTCGTCTAAGTAAATCGGGAATTTTAAGGAAAGCTCCACATGTGATTTATTATTGTACTTTTCCCATGCTCTCTCCTAACTAATGCAGTTGCATCTCTTTCTAAATTAAACTCCTGGTTCATACTCTTTCAATTAAGTCATAAATAGCCATGGGGATAATTAACTATAGTACGAAAAGTTAGCGTCGGAATTTGAATGTTTAATATGATAAGAAATTAAAATAATATTGGTCTTTTTTTTTAACGTCAAGATGATAGTTAATGAACAGTAGGATTTATGTATAGAAAACATAGTTGTAAAAGTTCTAAATTAATTAGTTAATAGTCATTATCTGTAAGTTAATGAACATATAATATACATTAAACCACCTTTACCTTTGAGGCTACTGTTATGTTATAAAGTGTCGATATTTACCTCTCATGGAGGGGCTTAGTTGAAACTCAAGTTTTCACTTCCATCCATACAGTATATTAATAGTCTTGCTTTAGGCCATGAGTATTTTGATGTTAACAGCAACTCCTTGAGTAAGTTTAAAAGTTGCGAGCTATATTTGGAAAGTTCACGTTAAATTTCATTTTAATATATCTCTTTATTATGACATTTAATGCATATTTTGACTAGTTGAAGACTTAATTGAAATATCCCTGGAGTTGTAGATTTGTAAACAATTTTTCTAAATCCTTATCCAAACGTTTAGCAAACTTCTGACAAATGAATCAACATTTGTCAACGAACTTACATAATAAACAGTTTCAAAACAAGAAAATAACGTAGAACAGTTTTGCACTCACTAGCACTTAATTAAAAGAACCAATCAGAAGAGTTGATACCCTCCCTTCAATGCAGCCACTTTTCCGAAGTAAAACTTCCCTTACGGAGGAACAAAATAAAAACTTGAGCCTGAACCGTCCCCCTCCAGCCCCTCCTTCCTCCACCAACACCCACTCGTATAATTCCCAGGCCTTAGTCAACCACGGCGACCAACATTTCCTATTAATTCCCCCTCCATAGCTGTTGGCGCGCTCGACGGGAAAATAGATTTTAAAAGGGCCAAAAGTGGCTGCTGGCTGCTAAGAGGAGGCGACGAAAATGATGACGCCAGAGATTTGTTCAAGAAAGTAAATTAATTTAAGAGAGAGAGTTATGAATATCCAGTAGAGTATTTGTCGTAGTTAATGGCTGAAAAATAAGTAAGGAGAGTTATCGTATTTGTTTCTTGAGTTTATAAAATACGAATACAAATATTTTATTCTCCACAAAGTCCGGGGTAGATACACTTTATTTACGCTAGTAGGTTAGGGAAAAAGACGGTATCATTTAGAAAGAACTTACAATTTTGTGGAACGAGGGAAACAACCATAAATACACTCTGCCAGGATTCAAACCTCGATATCAACGTCAAAGGCAAACCAGAGTCGATGAGACTAATATCTAGAGCGTGTGTCCATCGATGCATAGACTTAGGGCCAGTTTCATAGTCAGATTTAGTGCGCCTAAAATGCGAGTCGATACTAAATACAGAACGACACCTACCTAGACCAAAATGGAATGGGCCAGTTTCGCATATGAAACTGGCCCATTCCATTCAATTTCAGGTAGGTGACGTCTTTTATTTAGTATAACGCCGCACTTGAGACGTACTAAATCTGACTATGAAACTGGCCCTAAGTGTATCAGTGTCCTCTGGACATGCTAGGATTGTCAATTTATTGAAGTGTTAATATTTGTTAAATGTGTTAGCCCTAGATATGATTTATTATTATTATTATTATTATTATTATTAGATATTGATTTTTATCACATCATTAGATCAAATTTCATCACGTTAAATAATTAGATTCTGGTCGATTGGATTTTAGAACGTAGCTATTCCAAGTGATTCAAGTTTAAACTTAGAAATGCATACATTTTAATTCTTATATAATCCAGGGGTATCAACATAATTATATATTTGAGTAAATATTTGGGAATGGTAACGATTCGTACCAAATTTTATATTGTATAAAATATACAGTCTATACAAAGATATTACTTAACTCTTAAGAACAATTACTAATGTTAATGAAATATAAGGTTTCATAAAAAAAAAATTTGATCTTATAAACGTGAAATTTAAAACTTTTATATTACTTACTGGATAGAAAAAATTACACGTAGTCAAGTAATTTTTTTTTTTTGTAAATTCCAGTCTATATTTTTTCACAAAAAACTTATTTAATCAAGAAATACGGATGTAGAATTTTTATTTTTTTGTGTGCAGCTTTCCCTTTACCCACAATCCACAGATAAAGTTATGAATCAAAAGTTAATTTGCGGGTATATATCCATTTTAAAATTAAAATAAGAGAAAAAGGTTCAATTTTGTCTTAGAGAAAGGTAATTCTCATTCTGATTCAACGTCTACAGGTGGTACAAAGAAAGGGTAAGTTAAATATTTGTTTTTAAATTTTAGTCTTCCTTTCCCAAAGTTAGTAGAAAAGAATAAAACTTATTACAGAAGAGTTTCAAAATATATACGTCAGATTTTGGAGAATTTTGTGAGAAAAAATGTCCTACCTCTGTTATTAGCTACGAGTAGGTTTTTATTAGTAGTGTGAGCTATGGATTGGAGAATTTAATTCTGATAATATGTAAATGGATTATTAATTTTCTTGGAGTGTTGATTGTTCTTTTTTCATATAAATATCAGAATAATACTTAAAGGCTGAATTTAATATTTTATACATAGGAAGTGAAATTTAAACATTATAAAATGATTCGAAATAGTGTTTTAAATCTTCTAAGTGGCTTGTCAAATAATTCAAAGAAAAAAGCTTTCAAATCATATTTTAAGTCAGACGTTGGTGGTTTAGGTAATGTTAATTCATTAGTTAGACAATGGATCATAAAGCTTTAAATAGCCATTTACCAGATAACACTTCAATTCATTTGTTCTTTTACAATAATATTAGGAGGAACTGTCTCTTCACTGCGTCATAGAAGTAAAGGTTGAAGGAAAGAGGAGCTTAGGAAGAAGGGGATTCAAATATTAGATGAGTTTAAGGAAAGAATAAAGTTCTGGGAACTGAAGGAGGAGGTAGAGGACAGGGTGCTTTGGTGGTCTAAGTCCACTGACAAAAGGAATGGACCTATCGTAAGACAGAACACATAATAAATAATAATAGAATTATTTACTTGACTCTGTCCCACGCTTAGTTTCAGGTCATAATTTAGTAACTTGGTCAATTTATTGAAACCATTAATCGGTATTTAAAAAGTAAATACTTTGCACAAAAATAAGTAACTCAATAATTTCGTGACAGAACTACTTACAGAAACACTTTTTTTTTGTCTATTATCATATACTATTAATATTTTATTAATTAGCAGCACATCTTACAACCCGTTCAGGTTATACGCACTTACGCTAACGTGTAATGGTAGGGTGATTGAGAGATTAAATGGAGGACCTACAGTTTAACGTGGAATCCGAACCACGGTGGAGGCCTGGCATTCCTCACATTCACAAGTTGTGATTAATACACATCTTGTCAGAGGTGAAGGAAGGGTTTGACAATCAGATAAATCTGTGCCGGGACCGAGGATTTAACCCCGGACCCTCAGCACAGAAGTCTAACACCTTACGCCTAGACCATCAGGTCACCCTATCATATACTATTAGATTCATAGAGACCTAGTGATGATAATGTTCACGTATGTTTCAACCACTACAAATGGTAGCAATTTGAAAAATAAAGATGCTAGTAGGAATAATCAAAAAGATTGTTTAATATATGTTTATTCTTACAGATGTCCAACATTTTTAATGCAATGATAAAAAAATAGTTAAACTCTACGTCATGAAACAATAAAGTGAGAATAGAGCTTAAGAATGGAAATATAATAATATTATTACTATTTGCCCTCCAGTGACACTTAGTTCCACCCAAAGGCGTATAACGACACGAGAGATGAGTCAATGAACTATTGACCAATCCACATATCGTTAAAGAGCGATAACAGTGACATCAACAAACTTTTTAAATAATAACATTATAATATGATGAATAATTTTATTTATTGTTATTCTTAGGATTATAAAATCCAATTTTTAATAGTTGAAAACAAGGACGTGAGGAAAACATGAAAAATTACCAAATTAATTAGCAACAAGAAAGAAAGATCCTCCCAGAAAAAGAAAAAAAGTGTTGGCTTGAGAACTAAATAATAATGGCGGCATCATCTTTCTCTGCCGCATCTTTTGACACAAATTAATGTTGTATCCAGAGGCTATTTCACTATCACTCCCAGTAGGCTTTCTTCTCTGGTTACTTACATATAATTAGTTGTTTTTTTTCAAGTCTTTCCTTCCCTCTTTTGGTAATATAATTTATTTTATCGGACCTCATCATAATTTTTGGATTTACTATTTGAAACTATTGTTTCAAAGTAAATAAATAACTTTTTACTTTTATCCAATCAAAGAATCCTGGTTTCAGTGTATGTATATAGACGTATAAATGAATGAAACTAGAGGTTATATTTATTTTGATACAGTATAAGTGTGTGCTCTACATTTGTTTAAATGGCGTACTTCATAGTTTCAATACAGCAATGAACACAAACACGCAGTACAAGCCCGATCCTATTTCAAAAGATGATGTTGTGAAGTTGACCTGAATCACAAAATAAATATAAACATAAGACTATGTATGCCTACTTAATATTATTACCATTTATAAATCGATACTATTATCATTTTGGAACTAAATTTTCGTAGAATTTTAATTTCTTCTTGATTCCTGGCCAATCATTTTTCACTACAAAGTTTATTGTTTGTACCTGTAATTATTTATGAGTACATTTTCAAGCGTTGACCAAATCAAAGAAAATAATAGGTTTGGAGCTAGTTAAGAAAATATCTGGTCTCAGTAATATCATATTATATTCTAAAGACTGAATATCATGTCAACATAATTTTGTAAGCAGTAACACGGTATTATAGTGAGCTATTGGTTTTTTAAATCCGTTTCAGTTTAATTGTTAGTTAAAATGAATGCGGAAAAGTTAATTTGCTCATTTGTATCCTTAAGTATGCCATGGAGTTTGGGAACCATTGTCCTAAGTTGTCGGTTTGTAGTTTATTGTCAACAAATCTACATAAAATTCACTGAGTGTACTTATAATAGCTTATATTAAAACTACAATGTTATAATTCATGTCATAGAGTGTACAGTAGTAATTTGGAAATTGCAATCTGTACAATCAAGTATAATAATAAATCAAAGAGGTAAATATTCAAAGAACTGCCATGGATTTAAAATTACAAGATCTATTTTGTATTTTCACAAACAATAATTTTTATTTTTATAAAAATTTGTCTTGAGATAAAGTATGCCATATTTTCCTCAATATTTTAAGTGCACAACCGATTCCGATAACGTTCACCAACAGTATGTGGGAATGATTAAGTGAATTTTGTTTAAATTCTTCATCAATGGTAAAATTAAAGACAATTGCACATCCTGAATACTTATTGGAACTGTAATGGCTCTTACAACTGAGAACACAACATTTTCTTGGCATTTTACTAATATGTCATAATATTATTATTTATGCCATAGTTATGTAGAGCACCTAAATAGTAAATATGTTTATAAATTTAAAAGTTCTTCGGTGGACGCATGGTCTAAGGCGTCACCCTTAGAATAGACTGGACTGTCGATGACAGGGCGATTGTAGTTCAAATCCCGGTTGAGTGTACTGAGGATGGTTATTCAAACATATTTTTCAATTCTGCCTTCACACAAATGCGGGTACACTTCCTCTAAATTCAACCTGATTCATGTCTAGCTATTTATTGTAGTTAGTACATAATATTCATATAATCTGAACATGTAGTAAGACGCTGTGAAAAAAAAATTAATGCGAAAATTATTTCTATATATGCACATTACAACCAAAATTATCAATTCAAAGAGATAAATCACTTGAGTAATATTTTGCACTAATAAACTACAGTAATAGCTGCCAATCACGTGGTTGACCAGCCCCTGCCCCAGTGCTACCATACGTCAGTATTCCTGTCTGATACCAAATATACGCGTGACTAGGCTTATTATTTCCGTAACTAAAAGTTCTTTGAAAGTCCGAGTATTATTATCTGTTCAGGTTATTCGCAAGTATACAATAAAGGGCTACGGAAAAGTACTGTAGAAATTAGATGAAATGTAGCCACATTCGCGTGGGGTGAAAATATGGAAAAGCCACCCCAATTACCCCCTGCCCTGACCTATGAGGCATTTCATCTGCGTGCCCATAAATGCAGGTTTAAGCCCACTTGCAATGGCCTGGTGAAATTTAACCATATGACTGAGTGGTTAGGGAGGTCTAAGGTAAGGGAGGTCTAGAATGTCGTGGTGACCTTGAACCATGTGACTGAATGGTTAGGGAGGTTTAAGGGATCCTGGTGACCTTGAAGTATGTGAATGAGTGGTAAGGAGGTCTAGGGTGTCCTGGTAACATTGAATTTGACTTAGTGGAAAGAGAGGTCTAAAGGCGGATATCCATTGGTTGCGTATCAGCGTATCGTGTCGCCGTTGTGTATCATTGGTGACGGGAAGCCGTTGTAAATATTCGTGTCAAATATGTTACAAAGATACGCATCGGGTCCGTTCGTCATTTGTCAGTTTTTCACTGTCACATCAAAGGATAGATACGGCACTAGGTTGAAACACATGCGTACGGGCTACCGTTTTACCGCGTTGCACGCTCATTCCTGTCGAGGACTCCCAGTGGAGACTTTGTGTAGAGATTTGGTTTTTGTTAGTATGGGTTTTTCTCGTGTATTATTGTTATTAGTATATTTCTGGCCCAATGGAGTGGAGTAAGGAGGAGACCATATGGTTTATAGAAACCCACATGTAATTTCTTGTTTAGAAATGTTGGGCTCAATTGAAAATTACAAAAACTTTACATCAGTTGGGTGCATCCTAGTGAAATCTTATACAATGCACTTATATACGCTTAAGTACTAATTATACTAATAGCTTAGGAATTGGGAAGGTTGAATTTAGAGGAAGTGAACCCGCATTTGCGTGGAGGGAGAGTGTAAAAACACTTAGGAAAAACCACCCCAGTTCACCCGACCGAGATTCGAACCTTGATCTCCCCGTCCTCGGTGGTCTAGCTCAACACGACTGGCGCGTTAGCCAACTAAGCCACCTAGGCGGGTAGTTGGAAATATAATTTAGTCAATAAACTTGTTCCACTTTACACCTCCATGCTTGCACACAATTCTGACATCCACCAAAGCGGTCTTTTTTTGTTGTTTTTTTCAAAATGGAATAATGAATACAAATGTAATAGTCTGCTGCTACTTGCAGAGATGTGTTCATTGCTGCAGGATAACTAGAACTGAACACTCAAGTTCGATACGTAACGTAGTTCCATGCCCTCCGTTTTAAAACTGACACGCAGTGATGATACGATACGTGGATACGCCTTAAGGAAGCCTGAAGACCTCCTGGCTGGTTTTCAACAAAATTACTTTATTTTGGTAATATGTGCTTAACACATTTTTACAAATTTAAAAGCAAGGGTTGCGTGTTTAAATACATTCCTCGAACAAGTTTGTAAGTCATAATTTTATTAAGTGGACTTTGACCAATTTTATTTTATTTGCGTCGTAAAATCCTTCAGAGTTCTTCTCCACATTTAATTACACTGAGGGGGTTAAGGTGAAAAGTAGAACTTAAACGCCTTACACCCAAATTTGTGTGGAGGCAGAGTGGTAAGAAGGTACCCTCTTTGTACGCTCTCAACTCACAATCACCCAAACTGGATAAGGTTGACGTATTGTTGACGGGACCTCCGATGTGGGCTACATACGTAAGCTATTAGTCACATTTTCAATGTAAATTTCCTTTATTAAAGTTTGAACAACAGTTGCAAGACCCATAACGGGCCAGCATTGAATAATACATCGTAAGACAAGATTATATGTATTAATTACTTAGCAATCAATATTGAGAAATAAATAAAAAATATATTAGTAAGTGGAGACACAATTTTATACATTGAAGTATACTGATTAAAATCGAGAACCATGGAAACGATCTATATAAAACCAATTAAAGAGAAAAGTGTTTTATAATGTAAGTGAAGAATATTTAGACTTATAGGGCCAGTTTCATAGTCAGATTTAGTACGCCTAAAGTGCGAGTCGATACTAAATACAAGCGTATAACCCGAACGGGTAGTAAGACGCAGTGCTAAATAATAATAATAATAATAATAATAATAATAATAATGATATTAAATACAGAACGACACCTACCTAGACCAAAATGGAATGGGCCAGTTTCGCATATGAAACTGGCCCATTCCACTCAATTTCAGGTAGGTGACGTCTTGTATTTAGTATAGCGCCGCACTTAAAGCGTACTAAATCTGACTATGAAAATTGCACATAGTCCTTGTACTGTGAGGAAGTTCATTAAATAACGTTCTTATTTTGGCTCTTCTTTTATGATAAAATTCAAATTCAGCAAATCTGGAGTTTGCGTTACCAATACAACGTCAAAGAGGGCTGAGCTTATAAGAGTTAATGAGAAAAAAAATAACTTTTGATTTCGGGAGGAAGGCAGCTTGGGGAGTTATGAGCTGTTTGTCAATGATTATGTACACCCGAGTGATCTAAACTTGGTAAAAGAGCTAAAATAAAATGTAATGTACCGTATATAGTTTTAAATTTGGCCAATCGAAAGCGGGGCTGGAAATTAGTTGGTCACAATTGAACGAACGATTTCATGGCAATTTTTAGTCGATTGCGTAGGAAAACATCTCCATTGAAAGACGATCTTAAAGTCTTCTAAATAATTACTTAAGCTCACCACACACTGGATCCGACATTTTATTAAAGACAAAACGTATTTAGACAAAACATTTAGTCTCGTTGATTGCGTGTGTGGGGGTAGGTTTTTCTGTCTTTAGACGCCTTGATACCTTGTCCTATTCCCGCCATTTCCAGACAAAAGCCGAGTTTCCTCCATTTACTATATATTAGCTTCGCGCTGGTTCATGCGCAGTTCAATCCGTCGGAAGGTGTCTTGTCGAAATACGAAACTTGAGGGACCTTCGTCCTAAAAGGAAAAAAGTCTAACGACGTCGAAAGGCGTCTAAAGACAGTGTTGAAGCCATTGTGCGGGCCTCCATTTAACCCCATGTTTAACAGAGCGCTCCAGACACCTTCCGACACTGTCAGACAAAATGTTTTGTCTCAAGAAAAATGTCGGATCCAATGTGCAGCCTGCCTTAAAGATAATATTTTAGTGACCTTGATAGATCATATTTGTTCTTGTTATAATAAAATTAAATAGTTTGACGTGATGATGTACATTCAGTTGGCCCTGCATAGTAGCAGTCTCTTTTTGAAGAATTACACTATGACCCTATCTAATAAGTTTCACCATAGTTGACTAATGCAAGGTAAGTTTTTTACTCTACAGGGTGAATGGAGTTTGGTTATTCTATATCTTACTCTAGAAATGTGGGACAAATATTATTTGAGGAAAGATTGAATTGCAATCAGTTGTATGGATCAAATAAATAGTAAAATGTAGAGTATTTATATATATAGTATAATGGATGATTCCGAGACCCTTGGTAAGTTTTTAAGTCGACCAGCCTAGAATCCTAGTAATCTACCATAAAATCTGAGAGATATAAATTTGAACGAAGCTTCTATAGCGAGCCCGATGCGTGCTTCGTTAGAATTGTGTGTGTGATAGTAAGGGGATTAATGCCTGTGATTTATCATTTACAAGAATTTAATATACAAATATATATATATATATATATGTTATATGTAGGCTATGTGTATGGACGAAACACAAAGATGGAAGATATATTTTCTCTCTTACACACAAAAAAGTCAAGATTTATTATGATCTCTTGTACTTGGATAGTACATCAAATAAAAATACTTTTGCTGATTTGCGAAACAATAAATTGTGTTTAACAGTTAAACCATCGAAAAAAACTTTTTTTTTTTCCTAAATGGTTTTAATCCACTTTGTGAAAGAAACAGCACTAATAGGATTACATAAGAGGTATTTCTTTCATTATTTATTTTTATCTTTCGGTTTAGATGCAAGTACTAAAATCACAAAATATGAAATATTTATTGTCCAAGCTTACCTTCTATGAGATTTTAAGGTTATTTAAGTATATATCGAATAGTCATAAGTTTACCTAAATTAGAACTGCCCATTTATTTGAAATATACCTCAGGTGAATTTATCACTTAATTTAAGAACTGTTTTGAATTAAAGATAAGTTAACAATTTATTACTAGTTTTTTAAGGTGTGGTACACATGATCTATGTTTTATACAATTGATGTAGTTAAAAAATATTCTAAGATGTCATATATAGCTTGTAATGTACATGCATTTATGTGTATATACATGATAATACAAGTTGAACCTGGCTAATTTTGAATTGAATAACCAACTAAAAAAATCTGAACCATCCAAAAATTTAATCAGGATGAGTCTATTTGGGCTAGAAATAACTAAAACATCAATTCATTGCCGTAAAAACAGTAGTGATCCGTATCAATTTTAATCTAAGATTTTCCATACATTTTACGTACAGAAAATGTATAAATTTTTTTAAGGCTAACATTTTGATTGCTTTGTGTAGGTGAACTAGTCGTGTTGAACTCTTCTAGTTTATTCAGCCCTGAAGAAATAGAGGTCTTTATTAGCATTATCGTTCAATAAACATTCTCAACTCTTATGTGGTCCATGACCTTTGTAAATGTTGGGATAGTTTCTTTGTAAGCTCCGTTGTTACCCTTATCAATCTAAGAAGCACTTCATGTCTATTTTCATAATTTTGCCAACATTTGTGACCAAAGAAATTTTCGGATAAAAACGAATTCGAATTATCAATGTGTTCTAGTAAGGGCTGATGCGTTGATGTGGTGAACTACCACAATTATCCCTACTGACGTGCTAATTTAATTAAATAGCGGTAAATAAATTGGCGTTTTCTTACTATGTTCAAACACTTAAAATTCATTTTATCGTTTTATTTAAACTAATGGAATATTGAACTAAATAAACAAAATAGTACAAACAAAAAATTTAAAAATTAATTATTTTTAAATAATGTATATTTTTGAACTCAAATAATGTAACAACTAATTAAATCAAACAAAATGTTTAATTATTAGAATTTTATAATATTAAAGTTTTTAATCATTACACTTAAATTTTAACAAAAATTGCACAATGTGCGAAAAATATTGAATAGAATGTTTTACCTTAATTATTGTGCAACAAAAAAAATTACCTGTTTCAGTAATCTTAATATTGTTAAATTATGTATTTGTCATAATGTTTATGCTCCTTTGAAGAAAATTGATATATCCTTCTGTTTGTATTCTTGAAGCATAGTTGCTTTTACATCCAGGAACAACACAAGAGCTCAGCTGACCACGAATTGCATTAAAATACTTCAAAGGAAAACACAGCTACGCATATAATTACAATGGCTCTGGTAGTATGTACTCACAACAATAGCACGTATATGTAGGCCTTCTAACTATTGTTTTCCTAATAGTATCATCTCCCGCCACACTAACAAAGGTATATTTCCTCTAAACTCTGCCTTCTGCGTCCCTACACTACTAGTGTAAATATGGGGATAGCCTGGGTGGGTAGTAAGACGCGATGCATAAAGTAGATAAATACCAGCCTTGGTGTTTAATATAATAGTTTAAACATCCAACCACAGTGGTAGTATTTAATATGTGTGTAAAAAAAGAAACATATCATAATGAATCACTTGTTCAACTGGTCTCGAGTGCCACGCAGTTGCAAGGAGGATTATCGAGCAAAGAGGATTGTGCCTCAAGTGATGTCATAACACAAATATATGCTGGGTGAATTCTACAAAAGCGCTGTCGAGAGGTATTCACATGTGCAGTAGCTCAGGTGACCTCACAACACAAAGAGATGTTTGCGTCTGGCGTGGGTATAGTGGCTAGGGATGCACTGTCTAATAGTAATGGGTATATAGTTAGTCTTTTTTTCTTTCAAAATATTAACTGCTATTGATGAATGGTTGTTCGTATCTCTAATATAAGTATTTTAAAACTAAAAAATTACTTTTCATTATTAGCCATAAATATGTGTATCGGCGTTGTAGTGTTTAAACCACTTACAGTTAATTAGTTTATAAAATAATTTTCTTAAATAAGAAAAATATATTAATCTAGCCTTTTTTTAGAGAGAAACACTAGCAACAACAATAGCATAATAAACATATGGTTTTCACTCACAGAACAATAGCAACTAGATATATATATAGTGCGGGATGCATCAGTGATGTGACTATACTGGTTTCAGAAACCTCATCCAGTCTATCTATCAGAGGGTTGGGTTTGGGAAATGGGACAGTGGAGACCCTCGCCTCTCTTCCAACCACCCAATCATCTGATTTATATGACAAGTCTCTCCATTGCCACAACACATGTGCATACAAGGTACTATATATTCTAGTGTTATTTTTTAAAATAAATTTCTGATCATGGCTTCCTTAAATGAGGTTATTATTATTAAGATAATGATGTAGCTTATTAATGGAGGTAAACTTTTATTTTATTTCAAGAACATATCTAAAATACTATCTTAAAAATTAACAAATCACAGTATAGATGTTATTTATTTTGTGTTTAAGAGGGCTTCCAAACTGGCATTGCCCTATGCTCCTTTAATCCTAGGGGTGTCCTTGATTGCTTCTCTCCTACACATAATATTTTTTCAGTTGACTCGGTTTTGCTATACATTTTAATCATATTTTGAGGTAATAGTTTTCAAACTTTATTGGCCGTCACCCTGCATATTATGCTACCACTCCCACTAAAGCTGCAGTTGATATATACCCCATATAACAGGGAGTTGAACTGTTCCTGCGTGGACTTCATGATGTCAGGAGCCTAGGACGTTCTTGCACAAACCACCCCTAGAACACCAACACGCCAGGACCTCTAGCTAGCTAGCTAGCTCGCAACTCACGAACTCGCAAATCGCAGGCTGTACTAATAAAGAGTTAATTTTTAAAGGTTTTGTGACGTTGTCACAGACATAAAACAAATAAGGACGATCTGGCTCACCAAATCTTGGTCCCCTTTGACTGGGCCGGACTGGACTGGGCTCGACTTCACGAAACACGCGCACTCAACTCCATTCTACATCACGCGGCTTACTGACCGTCCGAGGCTCGAGGTCCGATTAGAGCAAGACTCAGACATCTGAACATCGAGATGCGCTAACCCAGATGCGCCGACGGTTGTGTTCGAATGAAACAAGACTCATCCACCAGCGCGTGATTTGAAATTATTACGAGAATAATCGAGACGTTTGTCGAAGCAGTGTACTCCCCTCTCCCTTCGTCCCCTGTGTGATTCCCGCCGTTTGTGAACACGTGATTGACTTTGTACCGTATATAACGGCTGGACTGTCTTGTAATGTCACTCATTTCTCTGCACTCAATTAGGTGAGACACTTGTCTTAGATTTAGGCGTAGGATATTGTTCGACGTTTTCTAAATTATGTTTGGGTTAACTTTGTTCAAAATTCAAGTTTCGACTTTAAATATAAATCTTGGTTACTAATAAATGTATTTCTCTGAGACTGCAGGATTTGCCTGTCAGCCATTATGGTTTACGCGCTAGCTTTTTTTTCTTTTAACTTAACGTTGTGTCCGCCTCACGGACGGGTTGGAACTTTAGTATGTCGCCATCTTGGGGCGCTAATGAAACTTTTGTATGTCGCCATCTTGGGGCGCTAGTTGTTTTTGATAAATGTGTAACTTATTTAAAATTTGTTGTATTGCTTACTAAAATTTAAAGATTTATTATGATGGTATTAACTCTAGTTGTTACTCAACTCGGGGGGCGCGAGCCCGTGCACCCAGCACGTTGGTCATAATAGTAATAATAATTAGATTGAACTAATTTGATTAGGATCTATTGTAACAGATTAAGTTTAGGTAAACCAAGCATTGCTTTTCTCTGTTGCGCCTTGCAATGGCAGTTTATTATATAACTACATACTTATGTTGATGTAGTGTCGACATCGCCAGGTCGTGTAGACCTATACATTTTGCTTGTATTTAACTTTCTTGCTAATTTAGTCGCCTTCTGCTTGGGTCAATTTAATTATGTTTTGTTTGATATTAATCATTCTGTTGTCTCTTAAAGACTTGGGGTCTTGCCCCTTTATTTATTGTTTACTTCGGGCCTTATCGGCCAGTCACTCGACTTTCCTAGAGTGCCTCGCTCACGTATGTCTGCTAGTTGTTTGTAAAATAAAATAAACTCTCTTGTAACTAACCTACCTTTTATTTATAGCAATAAGAACCTATCAAATCAAAGGGGGGGTTACAGTTTCTACTGTCGTGCGAGTGGGTGTAGTGTTTTCTCGCTTGCGAATGAGTTTTTAATCCGACAACACTGTAAAACCATGACGTGTGCCAAAGGATTGAGGCGATGAGATGCCACAACACGCCATTATACAAGATACATAACCAAAAGTAAACACTATTATTGTATTGAGTGCATCGTATAAAACGATTTGTTTAGTTTTATTAGAAAACCATCTTCCCTTTGTATACATCTACAGTTGTCTCAAAAATTGTCAAGTTATATGAGTATATGTAAAACCGTTGATTAATATAATGACAACTTTAGCACACTTGATAGCGTGCTTAATTCATGCTCAAATTTACACGAGTTCAATCCCACCCCTTGTTGCAATATTCTAATTTTTTTTTTTCTGAATTCAAATCACTTTTTAGTAACTAAAATTCAGTAAAATATTATTTTATTTTCGCAACTATTTTTAAAACATAAATATGCCCTAAAGGTTTTTACTATGCAAATAATAATTAGCTTGCTTAGCCTTATTTTAATATGTGTACATTTTTATGTCATAGAACCCATTAATTTAATTTTAAATAATCACCTACATACAAAATTTCAAAATTAATGTATATCTTAGACTCTGATGTGGGCCTACCGGTTTTAATTTACTACCTTTTTAAATTATTTTTAAGGACTAATATGTTAGTCTACGTAGGCTCAAATACCTTGTATACTTCTATAGAAAAATATTTAAAACAAATTATATGCTTACTAATACGATCATTTAAAATTAAAGTTTAAAGTCTAATATATTTTTTTTAAATTGGTGATGAGAGGATTTGAATACGTCAACTTTAGATTCTGAGACAGTCACTCTACCGACTCAGCCAAATTGACGACCTAATTGCAAAAAATTTAGAATATATAACTATCTTTTCACCTAAATTAATATTTTTATTGAAGGATTGCATAAAGTGTACAAAGCAATCATATTTTTTTCTTCTGTAAACCTATTTTGTACATGGGTAGGTTTATTTCAACAAAATCTCTCTCAGAAAGCTGCAACCGAAGAGGGGGATGGCATCCATTTTGTTATTTCACTACCTACCCGATAGACAAGGCCCGTCTCGCATGGTGTGAGGCTGGCGAGTAGAATCCGATCGCTATTCGATCGTTTTCGTCAGTTTTCGCAGCGCAGAAGTTTCATAATTAGGAGTGTGCGAGATTGTGTGCGAGATGAGAGAAATACGCTAGCGAATCGCTACTCGCACGTTTCAAAATTAGGGGCCCAGGGCTGGCTGAGGGAGGAGAATAATTGTACGTCTCTAGCTATCCCCTTCAGTGAAGGGGTACGCATGCGCATCTTAACACCCCTACCGGCACGTTCTGGTAACGTCTTTGAGGGGGATAAAAGCAGCTCGCCCACAGCTTAAAACAACAGTGTTGTGGTGTCTACTGCCATAGTTAGATCAACCTTTAGAGGATCTCTTTAAGAAGGAGCTTTACAGTTGAAGGGGCAGCCCGCAACCTGCATTTCACCCATTTACCCAAAGGTTATTCTTATTCTGATGATATCTCAACTATCATGAATGATAATAAAATATTTATTGTGTCAAATTTAAGGTATCAATTTGCAAAACGATAATGCCAGACTCAAATTTTAATAAAACCATGGAATAATTAGATAAAAAATTAGATATAAATGAATAAATGTGTTTGAGCTTCAAACTATTAATCGAGAAAAAAATTAAAATTTTTAACTAGGCATTTATTATCGCAACTAGTTTACGCTTGCAACAGTACAATTATAATTGGGTGTTTATATATGAAAAAACTGAATAAACCCAAAAATACCATTTTCATGCCTTTTCGATTTAATATTACATTGGAGATAGGTCACTTTACCTCCATTCTTTTCTTGTCAAGAACCAATTAGGTACGCTTGGCTGGTTACAGAAGGGGAGAAGGGGGAGGGCTCGGTTATCTTTCAATACTCTTCTAAGACCTGAAAAGTTTCTAAAAAGCCAGCACCGACACAAAGTTCGTCAGGTGCTAGTGCTGTATTGGTTGGAATGGGTAGTACTATAATTTGTTGCGATTTTTTTTTCAAAATGGTGAAAAAGAATGGGAGAAACCATCCTTCTGATCACAAAAAAAAAAAAAGAGAGAGGTTTGAATTTTAAAAAGTGTCGAGAAATTCAAAAAATAATGTCCGTAGAGGAGGGAAGATTAGAGAAAATACACAAGCAAATAATTTTTAAGAAAATTAAAAACAATTAAGAATGGCCCTTAGAATTCACACCACTTATCGCGTGGTAAAAAGTGTCAGTCTCCTCTTGGCTGGCTTGCCGTTAACAGAGAGGATGGGTTTTGAACCCCAGCGGTTGTATTGAGGTAGCTAGTCATAAATGATTTTCCTCTCTTACCCTACAAAAATTCAAGTAAACTTTCTCTAAATTCTATCTTTCTCATCCCTATTCTATTAGTGTACATGTGGGGCTATTCCGAAAGGGTAGTAATATGCATTGTTTGTAAATGATATCTGCCCTAACTGAACTATATTGAGGGTCAAACCAAGTCATATTTCTTCCTAGGAATGGAAACACATGCAACAATCCTACAGGTTTATAGAACATTTTAAAATACCTAGCATTCTAATCTATGCCATCTAGTAATTCCTTGATATTTGGATATTTCCATTTTAAAAAAACAACTCAAATGACGTTATTTAAAAAAATTAAACTATCTTAAAGTAAATTTGAACATATTAGACTTTAAAATTTAATAATGTCACATAAAATTTGTGTTTTTTATTTAAGTTGCTTAGGCAACATAGTTTTTACCCATTTCCTTATCATATGATACTCACCCAAATACTCTTTATATTTATTTTATTTATTAACACCGGGTATGACTACCCGTTTGGGTTGTACGCATATGTACTAATTACTCTGTTGGGTCAAGGATGAGGATGGTTATTATTTGAGGAAGTGTACCCACATTTTGGTAGAGAGCCATTTATGAAATAAAATTTATTTATATCTGTTTCTTTCACAAATGGAGTGGTTATAATTTAGGAAAGGTAGCATTTAAAGGAAGGGTCCTAGCATTTGGAAGGAGGGAGAGTTTGTGGGATACAATGTCAGATACCCATACTTGCTAAATCATACTAGGTTTCGAGTACTGACATTCCTGATACATTCGACTCAACATAGGAAGAGTGGTAAATGACAGCTAGCAGTAGTTTTTTAATTCAGTAATTCCAAGGGAAGTATTAATTGGAAGCGTTTGATAAAACTACTTTATCATCAATTATTAAGCAAATAATAAATATTTACACATAGGTTAATTAAAATGAGGGACTTTCAATCAATGTTTGCACAAAAATAAAACTTCTGCTAGATGTCAGTTACCACCACTCACTCCTAGGGTGAAAAGACTGCTGTACCTCTGAGCTATAGCTCAGGCAAGACGGAACCGACACCTTTGTCCTCCTGATCATTAGTATACTTTGACTGTGTACAGTGTATGTTCCAAGTCTGAGGTATTTCGTAACCGGTGTATGATCCATAATGTGAATTATATTATATTACATTTTATCGAATCTTATATAATCCAAGAGAATTTTTAGTTACTATGATTAATAGTAATAACCATTCACATTTGTTTTTAAACCAATCATTACATGGACTCGGAAAATAATACATCAATGATCGTAATTAATATGAAATCAGTTAAAAATATATCTGATTCAACCTCAGATAAAACAATGAACAACAATAATTATTTATTCTTAATTTATAATATTAGATATGCTAATATTTTAGCCGGAAAAGTCATATGCTCTAATGAAAATGGTGGCCAAAGTTTAAAAAATTTAAGGTCCAAATCTTCTCAATTTATATTAATATACAACATAACATTAAAAAAAAGTTTAATTTCTTAGAGGTTTCGGTTGTAGTATGAAATTTTCAATGTAAACTAAAGCGCTCCACCGAGTTTTGTATGAATTATTGTCTGAGACAATCCTATCAAGAATTCTAATATATAGTGGTATGTAGTAATAAAAAATAGGTGAACTGGTGGTCTAGGGGTAAGGTGTTAGACTTTTGTGCTAGGGGTCCGGGGTTCAATCCTCGGTCCCGGTGCAGATTTATCTGATTGCCAAACCCTTCCTTCACCTCTGACAAGACGTGTATTAATCACAACTTGTGAATGTGAGTAATGCCAGGCCTCCACCGTGGTTCGGATCCCACGTTAAACTGTAGGTCCTCCATTTCATCTCACAATCACCCTACCATTACACATTAGCGTAAGTGCGTATAACCCGGACGGGTAGTAAGACGCGGTGCTAATAATAATAATAATATTAATAAAAAAAGGCCTTCTAGATGTCATTCCTCCAAAAATCATTGGATACTAGAGTCAAGTTTTCATAAGAAGGCACTATAAAAATTAATAGATGTATGCATCCGTCAGCTCACGTAACCTATAGCTGTCAATTTTAATAGATATTATCAATAATTATTAAATAACACTAATGATAGTTTATAATACAATATTTGTTAATTTTGGTCGCAAAAATAATGTAAGTGGCAAGGGAGGGTGAAATAATACAATGTAAAATAGACTGGATTAGGTTTAAAATTGTTATTTTAATCTTGAAATTATAAAATAAATATAAAATAATCATAACACACAATATTATTTTTTGTATTAGGCTATAATGTTAATCAATGACTTAAAGGTTCCAGAACGTTCAACTTTACAAGTCAAGACACAACCACAATAGATTGTACTCGTACCTACCTATGCCAAAAGCCTGAATTTGAAATTAAAAACAACACAGTAAATATTATCCCCGTGAGGTCTAATACATCAGTCTTGGTTTGAATTGGTCAGCGTTAACAAAGATGTCAAGGTTCAAAACCTAGCCAGTTGCGCTGGAAATAATTATCATCCTGCAAATTTTACTGTTATATTTCCCTAAACCTCTCACCTCATCCCTGTTACAATGCACTCAAACTACCCTAATTCAATTCGGTCTTCGAAAGGTCTAAGGGTAACAATATACTAGAGTGCCAATGACGGAGAGAACGGGGCTCGAATCCCTGAATGGCTATACTGAGGGTGTATTTTCTCAAGTAGTTTCCAACTTTCCCTTAGCGCAAATGCTGGTCACTTCATCCATATTCAACCTTCCTCATACCTAACACACTAGCGTAATTAGTACATAATGTGTATAACCCGGGTGGATAGTAAGACGTTGTGCTAAAAAAAATCTTAATAAAATGTAATGTACATTTTAAAGTGTACAAAACACCTAGATAACACCCGCTCAGGTTATCCGAATTTAATATCGCTAGTTGAGTAGCTGGAGATAAAGGTGAAATTTAAATTAAATGTACTTAAATTTGCGTGGAGGGAAAGTGGGAAACAATTTTGGAAACACTCTCATTGCACCTATCTGAAATTCGAACCTTGACCTCACTATCACCAGAAAACCTGAACCCGATATTTAGTCCACATGCCTATTGATCGGAGTATAAATTATATACATATGGTACATTTAAAGTGACTCGACCAAACAGGCTGTTTTTAGTCCAATATGATCAATTATTTTGATCAAATAAAAGGTGTCTCTTGTCTAAACTAAATTTGGTTCATAAATTCAATAGTGGTTACAATTCAAGTGTTAACGTCTATTTTTGGTATGTTTAGGCGTTCATAGGAAAAAGCTACTAATTTATAGGAGCAAACTGTTTGTTAAAAATAAATTGTGTGCAATGAATATTAAAATGTAACCATTAGATTTTATGGATATTTTGAGTTCAAAAAGGTTCGAACTATTGAGTACAAATTTGGAAGAAAAACACAAAAATACGGTTGTTCATTCAATTTTAGCGGAATTTTACTTTTGGTAAAGTATCAAACTGGAATATAAGCATGTCAAAGTGAACCTGTCACTTGAAATATTAAACAAAAAAGAAATATATATTTTTAATTAATTAATTATAAGTAATATTCTACTTTAATAGTGCGTTTAGAATTATTTGTACTTTCTAAACAAACATGTGTGTTTGTGGTTAGTTTTGGAAGTTATTTAAATGCATAGCAAAATGTATAAAATAAAAATGTATTATTCATGTTTGTTACATTAAATTCAATACTTTAATGAATAAATGCATCACTAGTTCCGTAACCACGCCAATTTTTTTTATTTTTTGATACCTACCTATTGTCATTACATTATTTTAAATATGTATTATATTTGGAGAAATTTAAATGAATGAATATCTAAAATAAATATTATTCTTTTCTTTTACGGGAAGATGACAAGTAGGTAGAATTACTATCCTCAAGAAAAGGACGTACATCAAGTTGGCCCACCACTTTCTCAAAATGAATTGAAATTACTACAGTCCTTTGTGCTACGTTTGTGCTCATATGTGCCCGAAGCACGGCGTTTGTGCTATTTAATTACTCAAATTACTACGATTTTAGTGTGGCGGGCCAACTTGATTTCAAGCTGGCCCGCCACATTTTCAAAATTAAAATTTTCTTATGCCATTCGTTAGTGGTGCGTTTGTGCTCATATGTGCCCGAAATTCAGCTTTGGTGCTATTAAATTACGCCCGTGGCAATGTTTTTAGTGTGGCGGGCCAGCTTGATGTTCAAGTTGGCCCGCCACATTTTCGAAATCAAAATTTTCCTATGCCATTCGTTAGTGGTGCGTTTGTGCTCATATGTGCCCGAAATTCAGCTTTGGTGCTATTAAATTACGCTCGTGGCAATGTTTTTAGTGTGGCGGGCCAGCTTGATGTTCAAGTTAGCCCGCCACATTTTCGAAATCAAAATTTTCTTATGCCATTCGTTAATGGTGCGTTTGTGCTCATATGTGCCCGAAATTCAGCTTTGGTGCTATTAAATTACGCCCGTGGCAATGTTTTTAGTGTGGCGGGTCAGCTTGATGTTCAAGTTGACCCGCCACATTTTCGAAATCAAATTTTTCTTATGCCAGTCGTTAGTGGTGCGTTTGTGCTCATATGTGCCCGAAATTCAGCTTTGGTGCTATTAAATTACGCCCGTGGCAATGTTTTTAGTGTGGCGGGTCAGCTTGATGTTCAAGTTGACCCGCCACATTTTCGAAATCAAATTTTTCTTATGCCATTCGTTAGTGGTGCGTTTGTGCTCATATGTGTCCGAAATTCAGCTTTGGTGCTATTAAATGACGCCCGTGGCAATGTTTTTAGTGTGGCGGGCCAGCTTGATGTTCAAGTTGGCCCGCCACATTTTCGAAATCAACATTTTCTTATGCCATTCGTTAGTGGTGCGTTTGTGCTCATATGTGCCCGAAATTCAGCTTTGGTGCTATTAAATTATGCTTGTTACAACGATTTTAATTCTGCTGTCCACTGTTGTGAGGCGAAGTCAGGCGGGGCGGATTGCTTGGTAGGATACTGATGGGAAGATACCTTTTGCGTCCATTGGAGTGAAGCGGGAAAGCTAACACTTCACAACTGGAGCACAATAATTGACTGTGTAATCCTACAATTGAACTTTTTTGTAGAGTGACGTTGTCAACATGCAAAACGTGTTTTACAATACTATAAACAACTCTAAAAAGCTTTGTCAATATTTGGTCTAGAATGGGGGGGTTGTATGTATAAAGAAATGCAAGCCTTGAAACAAGCGGTTGTATGCATGGCTTGTTGTGAAGGGTATTGGTCTTATTAAGGATCCGTCAAGTAAACATTTAATAATTTTTATTAATAAAGACTTTAATTTATAATAATTTTACAAGTTTATCAAAATAGTTTTAACTTATTATAATATTAAAGAGAAGAATAGTGAAATAAAACTTAATTTCGAATAGCAAAAATGTAGTTTTAATGCAAACAAAATAAAACCAAAAACAATAAGCTCGTACATAGGCGTAAAATATTTTACTATGACTACAAAATATAGGTTTGCATTATAATGCATGGTTATCATACTAAACTTAATAAAATTCTACTTTAAAGCCCACTTGCTTTTCTGCAAATTATAGCTAGGGTGAAAGAGTTATTGGTTAGGTCACGTAGGAGATAGAGCAAGGGATAAGAGTATATTTATTTTTACAATATTAAGGTATTGGAAATATTTTTGATGATTTTCAATGCGTTGTGGAGGTTGGATTTCCCTCCTACGCCATTGGATCTGCTACTGCCTTGAAATTAGTTATCTAAAGAAATAAGAAAAAATAATTTAAAAGTAAGGCCAGACTGAGTGAGCGCGCAAGCGACTAAAATATAAAATAGAACACATTGGTTGTAATGAGAAGTGGCCAGACTCAAGTGAGCGCTTGAAAGATAGAACTGGTTCTATTTTTCAAGCGCGCGCGTTCGACCCAGTACAGTCTAGTTTACAGGCACTAGCCAATATTATTGTGTGTTGGTTCAATGAGTGCTAGGAAAACTTCTCATTTTGACATTTTTATTACTATCAATAGGTTTAGCACACTTGCTACTAACGGCCTAATTTAATTGGTAAGATCGTAAGTAATATACTGTATGTATGTATGTATGTATGTATGCGTATAACCCGAACGGGTAGTAAGACGCGGTGCTAATAATAATAATATGTATGTATGTATGTATGTAAAACTGATGTGTTAAAATACTTCAATACTATTATAATCAAAGTAAGACATTTACAAATAAGAATCACCATTAGAATTAATATAGGATGGGAAAACCACAAAAATAATATATATATTTGAACATGAACATTATTTTGTGCTGTGGAAATAGGCCTTTTAGATAACATTTAATGTGGCTGGCCAACTTGAGCTCATGCTAGAACACCACATATTTAAAAACATAACATAACATAACATAGCATAACATAACAAAACTATATTTACGTAACTCCGTTGTGCTCGGTTCGCTCTCATATGTGCCCAAAAATGAACATTTGTGCTCTAAAAATTTGCAATATAAAGGACATTTAATGGGGTGGGCTAACTTGAGGCTTTCCTATACTGTAATCTGTAGAAAACTTGAGTACAGGCTGGCCCACAACATTTTGAAAAAATCACTATAGCAAAATTCTGTTTGTACCATTTGTTTGGGCTCATCTGTGCTGTGAAACTAGGCCTTTTAAATAACATTTAATGTAGTGGGTCAATTTGAGCTCAAGCTAGCTTGCGTCATTAAATACTCTCTTAAAGGTATAATTTTAAAGCACAAACTAATACCAAATGAATGTTGCAAACAATTTTTTGCTACGGTGATCTTTTTTCAAAATGTGGCTAGCTTGAACTAAAATTTTCTACGTGTTACGGTATAAGGATATGTGGCTTGTTAGCTTGATCTCTGAGCTTGAGCACAAATGTTCATGTTTGGGCACATATTAGCACAAACTAAGCACAAACGAATGGTGAAAACAAAATTTTGCTACAGTGATTTTTGTTAATGTGGTGGGTAAGCTTGAACTCATTTTTTCTACAGGTTACGGCATAGGGTTCGAGTTGACCCACCACATTAAATGTTCAATAGAATGTCAAATTTTAAAGCATAAATGTTTATGTTCGGACACATATGAGCACAAACGGAGCACAATGGAGTGACGTAAATAGAATTTTGCTATGTTGTAGTTTTCAATATGTGGCGGGCTAGCTATCACAAACGATTGAACATAAAAGAAAAATTAACTTTCGGCAATGTGGTGGGCTAACTTGAAAAACGTCATTTTAACATCAAAATTCCCTGAAATTGAACATTTTAATTTTTAATGTGATGACTTGAATAAACTTATTTTCTACCAGACTTTTTTGCAGCAGAAAGAAAGGGGAGGGGGTGTGATAAAGGGGATACTTCCAAGTACAAGGCCGAGAGCTCGGGTCTGTGTTGCGGCAAGTAAAGGTAGATAGGCTTATTTGCTATTACAAGTGACTAAGACAACCGACTAGCACAGTGAGTGACAGATTGTGGCCATTTACCCATTGTCTTCACTAATCCCTTTCTTCAAGAGGATGTTTGAAACTTGAAACACACCTTAAGTGTTAAGCTCTTTGTAGATGGGGAGGTGGGGGTTTGTACCCTAGCTGGGTATACCGAGAGTGCTTATTCCTAAATTGTTACCCAAATTCACTCAATGCACATTCCATTGAATTTGCTCTAAATTCTATCTTTCTCATCTTTACCTAAATCTACCAACCCTTTGAGGAATATATTATCGAATATATTAAAAACAAATACCGTAGTAACAATTAGTAAAACTTTAAAATTACATACACACTAAAATGGTTCCTATTTTTATTTTATTTAATCAGTTGAGGTACCAAAAACCTCGATGGATGTAATTAAAAAATCTATTACTTTGCTAAACAAAAGGGATTTGTATATTTATTTTGTTAAAATCGTAAAGTAATCAAATCTATCGTAAAATCGTAAAAGTTATTTGTTCGTACATTTTACGGATTATTTGGGAATTTTTTTAGCTATGCCTAACCACCCCATTAGCGTAGTAATATTTGGAGAGCCAGGACAGGTAGTAAGAAGCAGTGTATTGTAATAATAATATTATAGTGAGATTGGCCAATATTTGTATATATACTGAATTTAGACATCTCTTGACAAATTTTTTTATTTTTTTATTCAGCACCGCGTCTTACTACCCGTTCGGGTTATACGCTTGTACTAATTACACTAATGGATTAGGAATTGGGAAAGCTGAATTTAGAGGAAGTGAACCCGCATTTGTGTGGAAGGAGAGTGGAAAACCATTTAGGAAAAACCACCCCCAGTTCACCCGACCGAGATTCGAACCTCGATCTCCCCGTCCTCGGTGGTCTAGCTCAACACGACAAGCGCATTAGCCAACTACGCCACCGAGGCGGGTTATAACCACTATTGATGAACCAAATTTAGTTTATACAAGAGACACCTTTTATTTGATCAAAATAATTGATCATATTGGACCAAAAACAGCCTGTTTGGTCGAGTCACTTTAAATGTACCATATGTATATAATTTATACTCCGATCAATAGGCATGTGGACTAAATATCGGGTTCTGGTTTTCTGGTGACAGTGAGGTCAAGGTTCGAATTCCAGATAGGTGCGATGAGAGTGTTTCCTAAATTGTTTCCCACTTTCCCTTCACACAAATGTAAGTACAATTAATTTAAATTTCACCTTTATCTCCAGCTACTCAATTAGCGATATTAAATCCGGATAACCTGAGCGGGTGTTATCTAGGTGTTTTGTACACTTTAAAATGTACATGACTTTTTTTAGATCTTTGCTTAGCACAATGTCTTACTACCCGCCCGGGTTATACACATTATGTAATAATTACGCTAGTGTTAGGTATGAGGAAGGTTGAATATGGATGAAGTGACCAGCATTTGCGCTAAGGGAAAGTTGGAAACTACTTGAGAAAATACACCCTCAGTATAGCCATTCAAGAATTCAAGCCCCGTTCTCTCCGTCATTGGCGGTGTAGTATGTTGTTACCCTTAAACCTTTCGATGACCGAATTGGGTTAGGGTAGTTTGAGTGCATTGCAATAGGGATGGGGTGAGAGGTTTATGGAAATATAACAGTAAAATTTGCAGGATGATAATTATTCCCAGCGCAACTTGCTAGGTTTTGAACCTTGACCTTTTTGTTAACGCTGATCAATTATAAACCAAGACTGATGTATTAGACCTCACGGGGATAATATTTACTGTGTTGTTTTTAACTTCAAATTCAGGCTTTTGGCATAGTACGAGTACATTCTATTGTGTTTTTGTCTTGACTTGTAAATCTGAACGTTCTGGAACCTTAAAGTCATTGATTAACATTATGGCCTAATACAAAAAAATATATTGTGTGTTATGATTATTTTATATTTATTTAATAAATTCAGGATAAAAATAAAAATTTTAAACCTAATCCAATCTATTTTACATTGTATTATGTCACCATCCCTTGCCACCCACATTATTTTTGCGACCAAAATTGACAAATATTGTATTATAAACTATCATTAATGTTATTTAATAAGTATTGATAATATCTATTAAAATCGACAGCTATAGGTCACGTGACCTGACGGATGCATACATGAAAGTAGATCTATTTATTTTTATAGAGCCTTCTTATGAAAACTTGACTCTACTATCCACTGATTTTAGAGGAATTACATCTAGAAGGCCTTTTTTCGTACTACATACCACTATATAGTAGAATTCTTGATAGGAAAAGTGGCCTCTCAGACAATAATTCCTACAAAACTCGGTGGAGCGCTTTAGTTTACATTGAGAATTTCATACTACAACCGAAACCACTAAGAAATTAAACTTTTTTTAAAATGTTATGTTGTTTATTAATATAAATTGAGAAGATGTGGATCTTAAATTTTTTAAACTTTGGCCACCATTTTCACTAGAGCATATGACTTTTCCGGCTAAAATATTAGCATATCTAATATTATAAATCAAGAATAAATAATTATTGTTGTTCATTGTTTTAACTGAGGTTGACTCAGATATATTTTTAACTGATTTCATATTATTACGATCATTGATGTATTATTTTCCGAATCAATGTAATGATTGATTTAAAAACAAATGTGAATGGTTATTACTATTAATCATAATAACTAAAAATTCTCTTGGATTATATGAGATTCGATAAAATGTAATATAATATAATTCACATTATGGATTATACACGGGTTACGAAATACCTCAGACTTGGAACATACACTGTACACAATTAAAGTATACTAATGATCAGGAGGACAAAGGTGTCGGTTCCGTCTTGCCTGAGCTATAGCTCAGAGGTACAGCAGTCTTTTCACCATAGGAGTGAGTGGTGGTTATTGACCTCTATAAGAAGTTTTATTTTACTGCAAACATTGAGTGAAAGTCACTCATATTAATTAACCTATGTGGAAATATTTATTATTTGCTTAATAATTGATGAAAAAGTAGTTTTATAAGACGCTTCCAATTAATACTTCCATTGGAATTACTGAATTAAAAAAACTACTGCTAGCTATCATTTACCACTCTTCCTACGTTGAGTCGACTGTATCAGGAATGTCAATACTCGAATCCTAGTCTGATTTAGCAATTGTGGGTATCTGGCATTGTACCCCACAAACTCTCCCTCCTTCCGAATGCTAGTACCCTTCCTTTAAATTCTACCTTTCCTAAATTATAACCACGCCATTTGTGAGAGAAACAGATATAAATAAATTTTATTTCATAAATGGCTCTCTACCAAAATGTGGGTACACTTCCTCAAATAATAACCATCCTCATAATTGGCCCAACAGAGTAATTAGTGCATATGCGTACAACCCAAACGGGTAGTCATACCCGGTGTTAATAAATAAAATAAATATAAAGAGTAGTTGGGTGCGTATCATATGATAAGGAAATAGGTAAAAACTATGTTGCCTAAGCAACTTAAATAAAAAACACAAATGTTATGTGACATATATTATTTTAAAGCCCAATATGTTTAAATTTAATTTTAGATATTTTAATTTTTTTAATTACGTCATTTAAGTTGGGTTTTTAAAAATGGAAATATCAAAATGTCAAAGAATAACTAGATGGCATAGATTAGAATGCTAGGTATTTTAAAATGTTCTATAAACCTGTAGGATTGTTGCATGTGTTTCCATTCCTAGGAAGAAATATGCCTTGGTTTGACCCTCAATATAGTTCAGTTAGGGCAGATATCATTTACAAACAATGCATATTACTACCCTTTCGGAATACCCGCACATGCATATAGAATAGGGATGAGAAAGATAGAATTTAGAGAAAGTGTACTTGAATTTGTGTAGAGGAAGAGTGGGAAATCATTTATGACTAGCTACCTCAGTACAATCGCTGGGATTCTAAACCCATCCTCTCTGTCACCGGCAAGCCAGCCAAGAGGAGACTGACTCTTCTTACCACGCTATAAGTGGTGTGAATTGTAGGGGCTATTCTTAATTGTTTTTAATTTTCTTAAAAATTATTTGCTTGTGTATTTTCTCTTAACTTCCCTCCTCTACGGATATTATCTTTTGAGTTTCTCGACACATTTTAAAATTCAAACCTCTCTGCTTTTTTTGTGATCAGAAGGATGCTTTCTCCCATTCCTTTTTCACCATTTTGAAAAAAAAAATCGCAACAAATTATAGTACTACCCATTCCAACCAATACAGCACTAGCACCTGACGAAATTTGTGTCGGTGCTGGATTGTTAGAAACTTTTCAGGTCTTAAAAGAGTATTGAAAGATAACCGAGCCCTCCCCTTCACCCCTTCTGTAACCAACCAAGCGTACTTAATGGGGTTTTGACAAGAAAAGAACGGAGGTAAAGTGACCTATCTCCAATTTAATATTAAATCGAAAAGGTATGAAAACTGTTTTTTTGGGTTTATTCGGTTTTTTCATATATAAACACCCAATTATAATCGTACTGTTGCAAGCGTAAACTAGTTGCAATAATGAATGCCTAGTTAAAGAATTTAATTTCTTTCTCAATTATTAGTTTAAAGCTCAAACACATTTATTAATTTATAACTAATTTTGCATCTAATTATTCCATGGTTTTATTAAATTTTGAGTCTGGCATAATCGTTTTGCATATTGATAACTCAAATTTGACACAATAAATATTTTATTATCATTCATGATAGTTGAGATATAATCAGAATAAGAATAACCTTTGGGTAAATGTGTGAAATGCTGGTTGCGGGCTGCCCCTTCAACTGTAAAGCTCTTTCTTAAAAATTTAGAATAAATAAAAAATGTACTTCTTCAACTTAAATGCATAGAAATTGATAATAACACGACCCAAGAAAATACGAGAAAAAAAATAGCAATGGAGTTCTCAACCAAGGGCTCTTGAACATAATGTATGTACGTATGAGCATTACTTATAATGTGTAAAGAATAGAAATACATAAAAATCTGGGCTTGAGTGCACCCAAAGAAATAAACTTCGAACCTTCAAACAATTTGGGTCCCAACATCCTTGTAAGGGACAGCCAGATTAAATGTGATTCCAATGTTTAATATGTTGTGGAATAAAGTGGATTCCTAAAAGTGCAATAAAGGCGCGCCTAGGTGTATAAACTAAATTTACAACTTAGTTCAAGAGAAATTAATTTGAAAGTTATTTTTAAACTTAAAAACCTATATCAGTACATTATAGGATTGTTTATACTGTGACGAGAAAATACATCAGCCCAAGTGTCTTAGATACAATACAATTTTACCAAGATGAATTATTATAATAGTAAACTGTGATCCTGGCTTGTTGACCACCTCATTCTACAAAAAAGTTCAATTGTAGGCTTACACAGTCAATTATTGTGCTCCAGTTGTGAAGTGTTAGCTTTCCCGCTTCACTCCAATGGACGCAAAAGGTATCTTCCCATCAGTATCCTACCAAGCAATCCGCCCCGCCTGACTTCGCCTCACAACAGTGGACAGCAGAATTAAAATCGTTGTAACAAGCATAATTTAATAGCACCAAAGCTGAATTTCGGGCACATATGAGCACAAACGCACCACTAACGAATGGCATAAGAAAATTTTGATTTCGAAAATGTGGCGGGCCAACTTGAACATCAAGCTGGCCCGCCACACTAAAAACATTGCCACGGGCGTAATTTAATAGCACCAAAGCTGAATTTCGGGCATATATGAGCACAAACGCACCACTAACGAATGGCATAAGAAAATTTTGATTTAAAAAATGTGGCGGGCCAACTTGAACATCAAGCTGGCCCGCCACACTAAAATCATTGCCACGGGCGTCATTTAATAGCACCAAAGCTGACTTTCGGGCACATATGAGCACAAACGCACCACTAACGAATGGCATAAGAAAAATTTGATTTCGAAAATGTGGTGGGCCAACTTGAACATCAAGCTGACCCGCCACACTAAAAACATTGCCACGGGCGTAATTTAATAGCACCAAAGCTGAATTTCGGGCACATATGAGCACAAACGCACCACTAACGAATGGCATAAGAAAATTTTGATTTCGAAAATGTGGCGGGCCAACTTGAACATCAAGCTGGCCCGCCACACTAAAAACATTGCCACGGGCGTAATTTAATAGCACCAAAGCTGAATTTCGGACACATATGAGCACAAACGCACCACTAACGAATGGCATAAGTAAACTTTGATTTCGAAAATGTGGCGGGCCAACTTGAACATCAAGCTGGCCCGCCACACTAAAAACATTGCCACGGGCGTAATTTAATAGCACCAAAGCTGAATTTCGGGCACATATGAGCACAAACGCACCACTAACGAATGGCATAAGAAAATTTTGATTTTGAAAATGTGGCGGGCCAGCTTGAAATCAAGTTGTCCCGCCACACTAAAATCGTAGTAATTTGAGTAATTAAATAGCACAAACGCCGTGCTTCGGGCACATATGAGCACAAACGTAGCACAAAGGACTGTAGTAATTTCAATTCATTTGGAGAAAGTGGCGGGCCAACTTGATGTACGTAGAAAAGGAAATATATTTCGGGTATTTCCGCGAAACTAATAAGCTGTAGCACAATGCCAAAGTTCAACATCCCCACCCAACTCATTTACTCTCTTTCTTTTCAGTTGTCCACAAACCTAGGGTGTCTGAGACCTTTCAAGGAAGAAACTACCTAACCACCATTTACAAGTTGCCTTTAAATTTGAAGGTCTTTTCAATGTTATTTGCAAGTAAACCTCATTCTTAAGAGCTACAGACTGGTCATGTTTTACCCACCTACATCTCCTCTCCCTTCTACAACTTCCCCTATTCCCCTCCTTCCTCCAACACCCTCTCACCCCGCCTTTGAGTTCCGAGGATATTTACCCCTTCTTCACCGCACCATTGAGTGCCAAAGGTCTCCACATCCTTCTCCCCCCTCACCTTGCAACTGAATTCTGAGAGTATCTATTCCCTTCTCCTCCCTCACCATGCCACTGAGTGCTGAGGGTCTCTTACCACTTCTTTAATCTTCCCCTCTCACCACGCCGCTGAGTGCCGCTTCTCCCTCCCACCGTCTCCTACAATCTCATAGCTTCTTCTTTCCCCTTTCCAGGCAGACCATTGTACTTAGAATTAACCTATCATTCGGCAACACGGAATGGGTCAAGGTGCTGTGGAAGGGAGCGCGAGTAATTTTACAGTTTTTATAGCATTACTTTTTTGGCCAAAATAAATTAAATATTTCTCTAGTAGCAACATTGAGTTTAGTTTTCTGCACATGCTAATATAAACAGATCTTGAATATCTGTCAAGGGTGTCCTGGAATTTGGTCAAAACTTTTCCTCTTTATTAAAAAAGTTTTGACAAAATTCCAGGACACCTTTGACAGATAGTCAAGATATGTTTATATTAGCATGTGCAGAAAACTAAACTCTATGTTGCTACTGGAGAAATATTTAATTTATTTTGGCCAAAAAAGTAATGCTATAAAAACTGTAAAATTACTCGCGCTTCCTTCCGCCTCACCTTAAGACCAGCGCCCCGGACAAGCGCAAAGTCCTATGCGAAAACGAGAACAGGACAAAACAACAACGTCCATCACTCCAACTCCACCATCAGCATCAAGCTCTACAAGACCGGGATATTCCACCAAAGACTCACCAGCTGCCAAAATGGCACTCTAGTATGCTCGCTACTTCAAACCCTTGCTTTGACCTCACGCAGCTCTCCGGATTAGGCCCCTGCCACCTCCCCCGCCTACTCTCCCTTATACTTTTCCCCGAAACCTATTCACGCAACTTCCATACCATTCGCGCTCCCCCCACACCCCTCTCACCCCTAAGCCCCAAGGGTTATCACTTGTGACCCCTTCCACCTCATCCTTTAGCCCTACTCCTTCTCCCCACCTCCACTCTTTATGCAAGCCAGCGTGACCTCCGAGTGGGCAAACTTTAACACACCCACTTGGTTCCCCATCCTAAACTTCCTAAGGTTTTGAGAAATTCCCAAGCTGCCTTCGACCACGACCCAGACCAACAATAAAACACGATATAAAGAGTCCAAACTCTAAATCACCGCCACTACTGCCCCAAGACCTTCACCGGCAATCCTGGTGACGATAGTAAATAAACCAGACTCTATCCAGACAATTCACAGAGTCCAAACTCCAAGTCACCGCGACTACTGCCACAAGACTTTCGCCGGCACGCGTGTCGACGAGAGGAGGTAAAAATAAATCTATCGCTACGAAAGATAGTAATAGCACAGTGGGACTACACCTTAAATGGTGTACGTACAACACCCGTCACTCCTTTGTCACGGTTTCTCATGGACAATGAGGGCAATACATTATGAGCACGTGTTGGACGTTGTGGCAGAGAATGGATGGTAATAGAAGCACTATATGTCATAAGCAATCACATGTTAGAGTCATCTCGTAAACACTCGTAAACTCGTTTGAAATGTTAGACAGTTCCAATTTTCAAAAGCGGGGGCTTTCAGAAAATGAAGAGATATTTTTTGAGGCTATCAATGGTAACATTTTATTATATTATTTGTGTTTTTATAGGGCATTGAGAAGTCAAAAGTGATGGTGATTTCAAAAAAGGTAGAACCGCTGCAAATCAAAATTAGAAACCAGGCATTGGAAAATATAGAAAAGTTCAAGTACCTGGGAAATCTGCTGACAAAGGATGCTTACTGCACGATGAAAACTAGTCCGAGGGTCACAATCACCAAATAAGCTTTCAACAAGAAGATGTTACTGATGACCAGCACGTGAGGTTTGGAACTGAGGAATAAACTGATTAAATGTTACATTTGAAGCACTGCTCTGCAGGGAATAGAAACTTGGGCTCTTAGGAAGATGGAAAGAAAATATTTGGAGAACTTTGAAATGTGATACTGGAAAATACTTGAGAATATCAGGTAGACAACCAGAGTAAGAAACGAAAAATTCCTAAGAAAAGTGGGTGATAAAAGTACCATTTTGGATGTGATTCTAATGGTACAAAGCAAACTGGACCAGACAAATCATTAGAAGGAACTTTTTTTCCGCACGACGTCATAGAAGCAAGGGTTGAGGGAAAGAGGAGCTTAGGGGGGGGGGAAAAGGATTTAAATATTGACTAACTTGAAGGATATAAGGAACTTCTGTGAGCTGTAGGAGGAGGCAGAGAACAGGGTGCATTGGTGGTCTTAGTTCACTGACAAATTGACCTGTCTTAAGACAGAACACTTGTGTATAAATATTTGAAGTGACTGCTACAGATAACATGACTTGTGAAGTATGAATACGTGAAAGTAGAGAGTTTAAATTTTTTATCAATCAGCAACACCACCATTAGATGAAACAATACACACATTATTTTTAAAACAATATAAAAAACAAATGTTTGAAATATTATA
Source organism: Timema podura (assembly GCA_033556935.1). Lineage (NCBI taxonomy): Eukaryota > Metazoa > Arthropoda > Insecta > Phasmatodea > Timematidae > Timema > Timema podura. The sequence continues at coordinate 36,612,697 of JAVRXN010000009.1, forward strand.
GCCCTCCATCAATATTCAGGTGAGTATGATAGATTTTACGGCCTTTGATATAATTTAAAATTCCGTGAGGCTTTGTTTCACTGTTCAAGAACGACTCTATGCTTAGAACCTTTAAGTGGTGAGTTGCAAATTATCCTGAAAGAGGCAGGAAGTGCGTAGAATGTTTATGATTGCATGCATTATCTTTATCGCGCGTCTCTTCTAATTTGTGAGCAACGTGTCTACCATTTTGAACGACTACCAAGCTCGTTACATATTAAGCCGGTGGCTGCGTTACAAATTCACAAAGCTCCTCTTCCTGACGACTGTCGCTCTCACCGCACACATCATCCGCAGGAGCTCAGCATGACGACCTTCACCGAGTATTCGGGATATCCGCATACTTAAACTATTGACTACGGATGTAGAAGTTATAATTGAGAATAAATATAGTCGCATTCGCATGAAGTGATAGAGGGAAACCATTGAAGCAAAAACACTCTTGTACACCCGACCGGGAATTGAGCCCCAATCTCCCCCTCACAGGCAACCCAGTATATTGCTAAAGTGACTCCTCAAACGTTTTGAACAAATTGATCATATCGAGACATGACTTACACACTAGCTTAACTTAAGAACAAACACAGCACCAAATATCCCGGCCGCCAAGTAATCACTGGGGAAGTAGAAGCCCAAACTCACAAGTGAGAACATTTTTGGTTGTGCTTGGACTCGATCTCGGGACTTTTATATTATTATAAATATTCGCTGACGTCTGATATAAGAGGCAGTACATGAATTGATGTGGTGCGACAGTGACCAGCAATCTGGAGATATTAATATCAGCAACAACAGCATTAATAGCAGCAACAACAGCATTAATAACAGCAACAACAACATCAATTCTCGCACTGGCCTCACTCACATGTTAGGTTGAATTGATGGCTACTGGGAGATCAGAGTTCTAGCCCCGGTCGCGTGTATTCAAATTTGTATCTACTAAATTGTATCCCACCCTATCTAGACGCAAATGTTGTTACATTTTTTCTAAATGTCTACCTTTCATACTCTTATTTGACTGGTGTAAGAAATGTTTGCATATAGCCAGAACTGGTACTAATACTATGTGAGGAAAAAACAGAAATAGTAGAAGAAATAATAGTAGAAATCGCACTAGCTGCAATAATTTAATTTTAATATCTGCCGCCTGCAGTGGTAATAGTAGTAGCAGAAATATATTGTTAGCAGCCGGCAGTTCAAATTATTTATTTTAAAGCAAATTAACCACTTACGTAATCACGTTTCTAAACACACCCTCTAATATAGTTCATACATGGTCTCTATAACGATCATTAAGGAGTAAGTGAATAGATTGCTAGCTTGTAAAACTACATGAGCTTTTTATAACTAGAAGATAGAAAATACTATTATTATTAGCACCGCGTCTTACTACCCGTTCGGGTTATACGCACTTACGCTAATGTGCAATGGTAGGGTGATTGTGAGATGAAATGGAGGACCTACAGTTTAACGTGGGATCCGAACCACGGTGGAGGCCTGGCATTCCTCACATTCACAAGTTGTGATTAATACACGTCTTGTCAGAGGTGAAGGAAGGGTTTGGCATTCAGATAAATCTGTGCCGGGACCGAGGATTGAACCCCGGACCCTCAGCATAGAAGTCTGACACCTTACCCCTAGACCACCAGGTCACCTAGAAAATACTAGAACGTGTTGCTAGCTAGAGGAGAAAATACTGAGACGTGTTGCTAACTAGAGGAGAGAAAATACTAAAACATGTTTCTAACTAGAGGAGAGAAAGTAGTGCAATTTTTTGCTAACTAGAGGAGAGAAAATACTGAGACGTGTTGCTAACTAGAGAAGAGAAAATACTAAAACATGTTGCTAGCTAGAGGAGATAAAGTACTGCAATTTTTTGCTAACTAGAAGGGAGAAACTACTGAGACGTATTGCTAACTAGAGGAGAGAAAGTACTTAAACGTGTTGCTAACTAGTGAAGAGAAAATACTAAAACGTATTGCTAACTAGAGGAGAGAAAGTACTAAAACGTATTGCTAACTAGCGGAGAGAAAATACTGAAACGTGTTGGTAACTAGAGGAGAGAAAATACTAAAACATGATGCTAACTAGAGAAGAGAAAGTTCTGAGACGTGTTGCTAACTAGCGGAGAGAAAATACTGAGACGTATTGCTAACTAGAGGAGAGAAAATACTGAGATTTTTGCTAACTAGCGGAGAGAAAATACTGAAACGTATTGCTAACTAGAGGAGAAAAAGTACTAAAACGTATTGCTAACTAGCGGAGAGAAAATACTGAGACGTGTTGCTAACTAGAGGAGAAAAATACTAAAACATATTGATAACTAGAGGAGAGGAGGTACTGAAATGTATTGCTAACTATAGGAGAGAAAGTACTAAAACGTGTTGTTAACTAGAGGAGAGAAAATACTAAAACGTGTTGCTAACTAGAGGAGAGAAAATACTAAAACGTATTGTTAACTAGAGGAGAGAAAGTACTAAAACGTATTGCTAACTAGAGGAGAGAAAGTACTGAAATGTATTGCTAACTATAGCAGAGAAAGTACTAAATCGTGTTGCTAACTAGAGGAGAGAAAATACTAAAACGTATTGCTAACTATAGGAGAGAAAGTACTGCAATTTTTTGCTAACTAGAGGAGAGAAAATACTGAAACGTATCGCTAACTAGAGGAGAAAAAGTACTGAAACGTATTGCTAACTAGCGGAGAGAAAATACTAAAAGTATTGCTAACTAGAGGAGAGAAAGTACTGAGATTTTTGATAACTAGTGGAGAGAAAATACTAAAACGTATTGCTAACTAAAGGAGAGAAAATACTGAGATTTTTGCTAACTAGCGGAGAGAAAATACTGAGACGTATTGCTAACTAGAGGAGAGAAAATACTGAGATTTTTGCTAACTAGCAGAGAGAAAATACTGAGACGTATTTCTAACTAGAGGAGAGAAAGTACTGAGATTTTTGCTAACTAGCGGAGAGAAAATACTGAGACGTGTTGCTAACTAGAGGAGAAAAAGTACTAAAACGTATTGATAACTAGAGGAGAGGAGATACTAAAACGTATTGCTAACTAGAAGAGAGAAAGTACTAAAACGTGTTGCTAACTAGAGGAGAGAAAATATTAAAACATGTTGCTAACTAGAGGAGAGGAAATACTGAAACGTATTGCTAACTATAGGAGAAAAAGTACTAAAATGTATTGCTAACTAGAGGAGAGAAAATACTGAGACGTGATGCTAACTATGCACTATGCAAAAAAATCGCTCTCTGAAAAATTAGGTTATTATTCCCGTGTTCAATTTTTCAGTCATAACTTGTGGAGTCGAGGTGCGCTAGAAATTGGTAGACACTATTTTCCCAGTGCTGGAGTGGGTTGAAGAAGGTCCTTCATTCGACTTCCCTTATAGTTACAGGGAGGAGCTGAGCGGATTATAGGGAATGTTCAGCTTATCAAGAGCTTGTCTATGACCATTCATAAGACGAATAGGGTAGCATTCACATTCTTCAAACGACATCGTCCATCTCATTCCCATCCTTTCTAAGCCCCAAGACCAAAGGGGGATTTTCTTTTCCGTTACTCTCCAAGAGATGATGATGTCAAAGTAATCAGTCACTCTATCGCCCTTCACCCCTTTGCAGAGTATCAGGGCAACAGCGAGGGAAGAGGTGGACTGTAAAAAGGATTCACCGAGAAACAAATTGCGGTATGCGCTTTAGGAGCCGCGTGGCCTTATCTTAAACCTGGTTCTGGAAGTAATGGACCGTGCAATTCGCACTTATTCAACTGTCAGGGGCTTACTCATTAGATTTCAATTCACTTACTAGGGCCACAAGCCGACTGAAAAACACCAAATAAAGATTTTGATTAGGGTAGCTCAAGTGAGTGTTGAATTATGATTTATTTTAAAATGATTTGTAATATTTTGATTGAAAGCTTTAGATCCAAGCTAAACAATTTGGGGGAAGTAGACCCAATATATTCATAGTTATAATACATTTTTTGGGATTTCACTAAAATCATTAACTTCAATGAGAATGATAGTTATTTTTATCACCGTGTCTGACTACATGTTCAGTTTATACGCACATATGATGATTACTCTAATCGGGTAGGGATGAGGAGGAAGAGTTTTATAGGTTATCTACTCGCATATGGGAAACCAATAAGACAAACCACTCTCACTAGACATGATAGAGGTTTGAACTCCGATCTCCAAGTCCAATACGAGCATGACGCCTTTGATTATTCAGGCACTAACCGGGTAGTATGAGAGTTGATCTATATATATAGCTATATATATGTATATATATATGCAAATATTAGAGAAAACCTACAACAATTGTTATTTTAGATCACAAGTTGGTTAATTCAAAGCGCATAAACATCTGAGAAGTTTATCCTATCTGAGTATTGAACAAACAAACAAAATGAAAATAGGAGCACCAAGAATTGAAGTGTAATATAGTTTCAGCTTTATCGGGAATCGATCCCAATACCCTTCGATTAGTATCCAAACCTTGACTATCTAGGTCCAAGAAAGACTTTCTACGGCTCAAAGCTACAGGGGTTTTTTTTTACAAAATTTATCCTAGTCGAATAAATCCTTTCAACACTAACACTTACATTTTACCATAACTTTGAAACAATAATACTTGTATATCCGCAGACAGCTTACAAGCTAAAATTACAGTTCAATGTGGCTGATATTCCATATCCAATCCTAGCACTTCGATGGATACATGTATAGTATTGCTATCCAGCATGAAAATAGAAATTTGTCATCTACACTTAGAATTGAACCAGGACCATAGAGATTTGGGGTTAACCCCTGTAAGAATCAATCCACCGTAGCGTGCTTTGGCATCAGGCAGTATTACATATCCTTGCACGGATACTTCATTATATTAGGCATCATCAAGAAACGAACCAGTCCATAGATATTTAGTCGACATTACTAACCACTTCTCTACCTAGTTGTGAATTTCTGTTACTAGTAGGATTACTAACCACTTCTCTACCTAAGTATTTCTGTATAGTAGGATTACTACATTCTTACTAGATGTGATTTTGTTATTAGTAGTATTACTAAGTAATTACGTTTGCCAAGTTTTGTTTATTTCAGTTAATCACAGCTTTAGTAATGTACTAATGACTATGTTTTATTGTTCGTGTATAACCTCTATTCCACGCTCAAATGTCGCCAACTATGAAAAGTGTACTCGAAAGATTAGAGAAGTTCGAAGCAAGTGTGAACGCCACGATTCACAGCCTTGAGTCCTGGGTAGATAGTGGAGTGACTGAAACTATTGGGTCGACTTAGGAACCTAGGGGATCAATCCTAACTGAGATTGAGAAATTTAAAAGTGATTTTAAAAATGAAGTTGATAACTTGATAAATGATTTCTCAGATCTAAACAAGAAAGTAATGTTTCAAAAGGATTAACTCGACGATCTTGAACAATACAGCCGAAGAAACTGTTTCATGTTTGCTCGTGCATGGAATGCCAGAAACACCAGGCGAGGACGTGAGGACCAAAGTTTTAAGGATGTTTGAGACACGACTTAAGGTCAAGTTTGAGGCTCGTGATGTTGACAGATGTCACCGAATAGGCAAGCTGAAGAGAACATCCGCAGAGGCTCTAGTGTAGGCTAGAAGGCTTGCCTGTTATAATTAAATTCACAAGCTACCAACCACGTTGGCTTGTTTCAGTGCTAAGAAAGCCCTTAAAAGCACCTCCATTCTCATAACAGAGTCACTCACGTTCATGAGACAGCAAATCCTCAAGGCAACGAGGGATGAATATGTAATTCGGCAATGCTGGACACAGAACAGGAGAATAGTTATCCTGGGGGATCAAGGTCATCGAGGGTACATCACTACACTTCGTCAGATGAACAACCTAAACATTTTGTGAGCTAAACAGCATAGGCCTGTAGATGAACACTTAATTAACAATCCAACTAATAAGTGTGTAATCATCATGTTGCCGTTGCGTGCGGGTGTTTTAAAACACTCTTTATTTCACTCTTGTTATCTTTTTATTTTATATTTATTTTCACTCTTCATATTATTTTCAATAATGTTTATTATAATAATAATGATTATTATTATTTATCATGTTAAATTTAATCTGTATGTTTGTGTGCGTCTCTGCATTTCCTTAGTTTCTTGGGTGAGTTTTTGCATGCTTTTATTGAATTTTATTTTCTTCTATTATGAGTAAGGTTCAAACGTTGGCAACACTAACTCTAACTGGTGTACACTTCCAAGAACTCTGTTCAATCAACACCTGTGACACAGACTCTCCCCCCTCCTTACCCGCTGTTTGTCCCCCTACAATGAGCGAACTGTTGAAGGGATTTCTTTCCTCCCACCCTCGAGCCTTACAGCTCTCACACGTGAATGCACAATCTTCACCTGCTCATGTTCATGAATTCCAGGATATTTTTGCAACTCTTAACTTTCATGATATTTTAGTTTCAGAAACGTGGTTTGTCCCGTCCCTTCCTAATTCACTTGTCCACTTGGACAATTATAATCTTATTAGACACGATCGTGAACAGAAGAGAGGTGTGGGAGTGGCAATGTATATCCGAAGTGATGTAAACTACAATGTACTTTCTTTATCTTCTGGACCTTATAGTGCCTCCACAGAGTTTTTATTTTAGAGATAGTTATACAAACACAAAAAAATTTTGCTGGCTGTAGTTTATAAACCACCTAGAGTTGGGGGTATGACAGCATTTGAAACTGAAATAATGATTAATATCGTTAATTATGACCATGTTGTGATCATGGGAGATTTCAACACGGATCTATTCTCACACTCGCCTGATAAATATAAACTTGTTGACATGTTGACTTCATGTAATTTAACTATATGTACACTTGAGGCAACACATCATACATCTAGCTCACATACTTGTCTCGACATTATTGCGACCTCTAATCCAGACAAAGTACTGAATCATGGACAGATAGCTGCACCTGGCCTCTAACATCATGATTTAATATTTATGTCTTATTCTATCAACATTCCTAAATTTCAACCTAAAATAATTAAAGCTAGAAACCTCAAAAATTTGGACAAGGATACTCTAATTAAAGATGCTTCATCCATTTTATGGCAAAATGTACTAGCTCTTAATAATGTTGATGAAAAAGGGAATTATTTGAATGAAATGATACTCAAACTGCTTGACAGACAGGCTCCTATTAAAACAAAACGGGTTACTAGACCACCTGCCCCTTGGTTGACTCAGAATATACGAGTACTAATGTCCCACTGAGATGCTGCCTTTAGACACAATCACGTAAAAACAACCCTGACATGACATCTGAATTATTTGAGAAATATAGATTACTTAGAAATAGATGTACACAGAACGTCCGTAAAGCAAACTTCTGTATACACATAGCTTATTATCACATATCCACTCGCCTAAAGGTTTATGGAAAGACCTTAGACAATTAGGTGTTGGATACAAACGTATTGGTAACACTGATATTCCCATATCGTCTGATGATCTTAGTTCTCATTTTGTGAATACTCCTAATTTAATTGATCCCGTTCAAAAAATTAGGACTCTAACTAACTTAGTGTCTCAGTTCTCAAATCATAATAAATTCAATTTTCATGCAATATCGCTAGCAGATGTTGTACAGTCAATTAAGCGAATCAAAACAAATACGCAAGGAAATGACCAAATTCCAATTACAGTACATTTATAAAAAATACTTTTTTATGTTTTAAACCCTATAAGAGATATTTTTAATCATTCTATACAAGTAGAAATTTTTCCATCTTTGTGGAAATCTGCACTAAAACCCCCTTTCCAACCTCTTCAGTAACAGATTATAGACCTATAAGCATACTTCCAGCGCTTTCAAAAGCCTATAAATATATCGTACACAGACAAATCTATAACTTCTTAAATCATCACAAGCTGCTAGACAAATACAAATCTGAGTTTCGACCACATCACAGCACTACCACAGCACTCATAAATGTAACTGATGTTATAAGATTAGCCATGGATAGAAGACAGTTGACGCTGTTGGCACTGTTAGACTTTAGCAAAGCTTTCGACACCATTAACCACGATATTCTTCTTGCTAAATTACAAACAAACTTTCATTTTTAAGTTAGTTCAGCTCAATGGATGCAATCATACCTAACTGACCGCCAACAATGTGTCATGATAGGTGACACTCGGTCAACATGGCGTTCAGTGACATCTGGAGTGCCACAGGGTTCGGTCCTTGGCCCTCTCCTTTTCTCGATGTTTATAAATGATCTCCCAAGTTGTTTGCAATATTCTCAACATCATCTATATGCCAATGATTTCCAACTTTATTTATCACTCTCTCTTTCTCATATTGATAGTGCCGTGGATAATATGAATGCTGACTTAAGTGCAACACGTGATTGGTCACTACAATTATTATTATTATTATTATTAGCACCGCGTCTTACTACCCATTCGGGTTATACGCACTTACGCTAATGTGGAATGATAGGGTGATTGTGAGATGAAATGGAGGACCTACAGTTTAACGTGGAATCCGAACCATGGTGGAGGCCTGGCATTCCTCACATTCACAAGTTGTGATTAATACACATCTTGTCAGAGGTGAAGGAAGGGTTTGGCAATCAGATAAATCTGTGCCGGGACCGAGGATTGAACCCGGACCATCAGCACAGAAGTCTGACACCTTACCCCTAGACCACCAGGTCACCTTGGTCACTACAAAATGGTCTCAATGTCAATCCTGAAAAATCTCAATCTATTGTTATAGGGTCAAACAAATTATTATTCACATTGAGTTTCACATCTGTACAGCAAATAAATTTAAATAACAGACCAATTCCATTTGTACCGGTTATTAATAACCTTGGTTCACATATAAATGAAAACCTAACATGAAATAATCATGTGAAACAAATATGTAAAAAAAGTTATTTGCCTTACACTCACTTAAGCGCCTGAAAAAATGTATACCAATGAATATTAAATCCACTCTTATCCAATCCCTTATCCTCCCGCTTTTCGACTATAGTGATGTAGTGTATAATGAATGAGCTGACCTTGCGGCAAGACTACAAAGACTTCAAAACACATGTGCTAGATTTATATTCGACCTCCGGTCATGTTATCATATTTCCCCATACTATAAGAGACTAACTTGGCTACGACTTAAAGAAAGACAAACTCTACACTCAATAACCATCATAAAGAAACTATTGACTTCCAACTCCTCACAATACCTTTCTTCACGTACACACTCACTCAACTCTAATAATAATTTCAACACTCGATCAAAAGAAAACTCAACTTTACTCATTCCTCTCCATAATTCCAATCATTACTCAAATTCTTTCACTGTTTCAGCTTCTCGTTCATGGAACATCCTGACCAACGATATAAAGAAATTATAATTGAATGGTTTCAAGCGAAAAGTTGCAAATAATCTGCGTGTGGAAGCTCATTCGTGAGATTGAAAGGTGTGAGATGTAATCACACCTTGTGTGTGTGTGTATGTGTGCGTGTGCGCGCGCGTACGCTCATGCGTTTTCATATTACGTAATCCTTGTGTATTTTAGCTCTAGTTTTTATACTTTTTTGTGTGTTTTTATATATATTATTTTGTTAAACATCATCTTAATTGTATTGGTTAAGTGTAAAAAAAGGTGGTAGCCTTAACTTCGCCATTAAAGTTTATTATTATTATTATTATTATTATTATTATTATTATTATTATTATTATTATTATTATTACTACTACTAACAACTTCACTACTGAGCTGTGAATGTTTGTTATTATTAGGCTTACTAGCAGCCTGGCCATTAATGGCTAACCATAACAATAATTTTTAATGCATTAGGTTAAAACAAGAAAATGCTTGAACATGTGACTGGAGATAGGCTGTGTAGACCTACTGTGGCAAAATGTTGTGTGCACCAGATCAAGGTTGGAACTCTTGCTTCCTGTTTTAGAGCTACATCAGCTCAAACACAGCCCTTATTGGGGGCATTTATTTAGCTCATTACATTTTCAAGTCATACACGAAGATAAGATGAGTCAAGCTATATCCACGTTTATAATTCCTACTAAACATTTATTTAACTAATCAGCTTGATTGATCTACTGCCAGCAGGCTCAACTGACGTTCTCAGAAAGTTTCCCGAGTAGCTGAAATGCCAGTGGTTTATTTATATTGCAATTTTACTGAAGTGTTTACATCTCTCTATACAAGAATGTTGTTGCCTTTCCTAGTTATAAAATATATAATTATATGTCCCTTTATTAATGTGTGTCTTAGATTGCAATAACAGGCAGTAAGAACAGTACTAGTTAAAAACACAGATCACTAAACCAGAGTGAAGCAATATCTTGAGTATTGGTAGTTTACACAACTGTTAAGGAGAATGAAACCATTGTTAATGTTAGTTAAGAATGAGCCCGCTAAAAAGTACTGACAAAACAAGTCACCTAAATTAATTTTCAGTGAAATAAACGGGACTGTGATATCAATGTAAATTTCTATATGTATATGATTTACTTTAATTTTATTACGAATGGATATATATGGCAGCTAAAAAAGTTGCTAGATCTACTTTCACATATTCATTCGTCCAATTATGTGATATGTGGCTGAAATTTTCGTTAGATATTATCAATACCTATAAAATACACTAATAATCTAGTACATTATTATCAATTTTGACAGAAAAAATTATATTTGTGTTTTCTAAAAGGTGTTACAAATGTCCATTGGTAACAAAATCCAGGTATAAATAGAATGGCTTTACAATTATAATATCAAATAATATATGTATGTTATTGTTGCTCAATTTTTCAATTTAAAAAATGTATTGCCATGCAGCTATAACCGTACTTAACTATTTAATAAATCATGTTATTCCTCCTGTTACATTTAAAAGCGTTTCATTAAAGATATTTTAAACGCACTTACCTTCAGGTATGACTAATACCTAGGCCGAATTTTATCAAAAGGATTAATACATAGAGATTTTAAAAAGCAGACAATTAGTCGTAACAGCGAATAACAATAAGTAGGCCTATATATAGTTTAAATTTACTCCAATAAAACATAATAAAATATATAATGTATTTATAAATTATATATTACCATTGAAAATATTGATTAACCTAAGGTGTGTCTAAAATTAGAGCCATACTTTTTGGGTGTTCTTTTTTACTCTTACAGATTGGTTCCCCTTTTAAGATAAAAATCAAATTAGGAAAATCTATAGTTAGCGCTGTGTATACAGGAACCAAAATGACTGAGCTCGTAGGACAAATATATAAGCCATATAGATTTAAGGTGCGGCAGAAGGGATCGCAAGTATTTTTACAGTTTTTATATAATTGAAATTTTTTGGCCAAAATAAATCAAATATTTCTTCAGTAGCAACTTACAATTTAGTTTTCTGCACATGCTAATATCAACAGATCTTGAATATCTATCAAGGGTATCCTGAAATTTGGTCAAAACTATTTAAATAAAGAGAACAAGTTTTGACAAGATTCCAGGAAACCCTTGACAGATATTCCAGATCTATTGATATTAGCATGTGCAGAAAACTAAACTCTATGTTGCTACTAGAGAAATATTTGATTTATTTTGGCCAAAAAAATGTAATGCTATAAAAACTGTACAAATACTTGCGCTCCCTTTGGCCGCACCTTAAATAAAATAATTTCATATAGTTACATTTTTATAGTTTTATGACCTTACTCAAGCCCCTTCTGTCATTGTTTGCTAGGATATGTATCTGGTAGATATATTACGACCTTATTATATCTAAGAACCTCGAGGCCGGAATTAAGACTGTCCTTATCCTAGCGGTAATACCACACTCCGCCCCATCACCGTAACCTCAGAGCCAGTTAATGAAGACAATTAATGACGGCAGCTAGTTACTTCACTCGCCCCTAATTTCCCCAGACGCCTTCCTCGCTGGTAGATGCTCCACTTACGCTGAGACCGATGGACGACTCGAGCTCCTTTCACTTCGTCATGATTCCCCACTCTTTAACGGGGGCTACGTAACTCTCGTGGAGTGAGGATCCTTTAACTCCACTTTAACAGATATTAGTTATATAGCAAGGACCCTCACCCCACATGTACTTCCATGTGTATGTTTGATAGTCTGATAGATATATCAGAGGGTTGGACTCAACTTTCAAACAATAGCAACTTTAAAAACATTATGATTAGGAGCCTACATAAGAAATAATTGTAGTTTGTATGACTTAAGTTAAGATTCATAGTTTTGTATTACACCGGAGAGAGATTTGATACTTAGTTGAAATATTAATGTCAAGTCAATTGATTTAAAATAGCACACAATAAAAAATAAAACTTACTGTTTAGCAAATTTAGAAGAAGAATATTCACGGGAGATATTTGTATAATTAAAGCCATATGTCTGGGCCAGGTGGCACGAATTTTTTTGGGAAATATCAGTACAGTCAAAGGAAGAGAGTTATGCATCGTGACCTTGCCATGTACCGTTGTCATTTACACCGGCAAGGATACGGAGAAGTGGAGATCAGTCTGAATTGCCACCAAGGACCCGATACACTCCTCCAATGTTCATGGACCAAGAATGGAGTGACTATAAATAATACGTTCATTACAAATTTTACATAAACACGACTTGGTTACAATAATTTATGTTATTGTAATCAGTCAAAATAACATGGTAAAAACAAGTATTCTGATTAATCAAAAATTGATGATTAAAATCCATAAAAGTTAATTATTTTAAAATCTGTTGAGATTTCAGGGGACGTCGAACAAAAGTGAACAGAACTGCGATTTCCATGTTTCTTCTAATGTATATAGCGTTTTTGCTGATAGCTTTAACATATTGTAAGCTAGGATGATGATGGTGTCTTTGTCTAGGTTTGAAGGGTCTACCAATAAAAAGGGGCACTCAAATTGAGCATATATTAAAATATATGGAGAATTTTTATTTTATTATATGCCACAATTATGTGTATCTGTTTTTCCCTCTTGAACTGTATTTTGTAGCAAAAAATATGATTTTAGTTAAATATATTCTGTACAAAATTTTAAAAAATTAAAAGCAGCCTACCTTACACTCAGTACATTTTTTTAAGTTTCAGATGCATCTTAACTATCTAAACATGAGACTGATTCCTGGTAGTACGGAAAAAGAAGATGACAACTCACCAGCTGCTAATTCGTGTTTATGGACAAGCTGCCAACCATCAGTGAATGTGTTATGTCCATTGTGAGCTATTCTCCTAAATATGGAAGTGAGAAACAAAAAATAGCAGTACACGCCATTGCCCTTTGATTAGAGAATTTGTGGTAAAAGGCATTTACAATGAACCATGTTGCTACACTAATAACAATTTTTTAAAAAAATGATAGCCAGCTAATCTTCTACCGCAACCATGTCAAAATAAAAAGTCAACCACAGGTCTAATGTGATAGATTGGCGTCAAAGTGCATCTGAGCTACTGGACGTACTGAAGCCAACTTCAGACCCAAATGACATTTGGAAACGATGAAAGAGTGTTTTACTTCAATCAAAAAGTACCTCGCATTCTTCATTAAGTAATCAAATTGATAGTGAATTTGAGGAGGCAGCTGAGTCTGCCGAAAATACTGGATCAAGTGAATTATTGAAGATGAAATGGAGTTCCTTGATGGCAATACTGGAGAACAATCTGGGGAGTTGTATTCCTCCTCTTCAATTGCTAACAAATGCTTAGTTCTTTCAATAACAGTTGCTGATGGTAACATACACTTATAATTATTATTATATAATACTCTTCAGCTTGGTCTTTTATTTTGCCTGGTAAGGGTACTTACTACATAACAAGGGGACTACTGAACTGACAAATAGAATGTTTCATTAAAAAATGATGCTTTCAATAGACTTGAAGGCTTTTCGTGACTGATTAATTGTAATTTCGGCTTGACTACTGCGTATTGCAAGAGTAAATTTTAACCTTTGGTTCAACATTTCTAGTTTTTCTGAGAGGTGTTGGCCCATTGGAATTTTCTGGACCTGTCTGTGTTTCAGCATTTGTCAAAAGCTTTGTAACAGGAAACAAATCTGGACCAGTGTTTAGCTTGAAACTGGGAATGTAGACAACAGAGGACATCGTTCATCAGGCGCGAGTGGCCTACGTGACTGGTCGCACGACTGTTATCCTGGGCTGGCACTTGGTAGCTTTCACACAGGTTTTTCATTAAACGGACAAGGTTTCCATGCAAAGTGGAAAGCCCGTTCGCCTATCAACGATTATTATTGGTTTTGATTACCAGTACTGAATTGAGGAACTCTACGGACATGACTCTCTTAGAAAGTATTTAGAGCTGGTTATTGTTTGGTGGTAATCGTAACCTGAAGATTGCTGGGGGTTGGATGTGAACTTACTCATTTATTACTTTTCTAAGTTAAAATTAAATTTTGGGATGCAGAAAAATAAACTTGCTAATTTTGACTTGTTTAATCACCAGGGGAGGCAATTCCATTTGATGTTTCTTTCGTGCTATGCGTGTTTCCAAGGTGTAGGAGGTAGCGTTATTTATTAAAATGCTTAGGAAAGTAATCTCAGGACTTAAGGTCTTTTCTGTAAAATGTTTGCCTTTTTAAAATAAAATGCCAATTAAATGTTTATGTTGCAGCCTCCTTTACACCAATAAAAGGGAGAACCACGTATTAGCAATATTTTATAAATGTCGTAACTATTTTAGTTCTAGTTTACAATTAAAAAATATTTGAAGTGTCAAATTAAATCATCCCAATTATATTTTAACAAAGATTATTACCTGAATTGATTTTTTTAAGTAGAAAATAAATGTTGCTTACATTTTAACTAAAAGTGTAGCACGGATGCTAAAACCATATTCAAGCAGACAATTCCACAAGAGTACCGATTAAAGCTTCAATAACCTCCAAATATATGGCTAGTCCCAGAGAAAGGGGTGGTAAGGAAAATAGGATGAGGGAGGCGAGGGAGTGATATGGGATGGGAAACAAATGACGATCGAGATGCACCTTTAGGACCAGTCAGCCCATGATGTCCTGGAATTTTCGTTCTCTCGTATCTTGTAAAATTTCCAGGCCTTTACCTGATCATCCCTGATTTCAATCATAGATTCTAGTTTTGCGGTACCCCCACTAGTGGCAGACGCCCGAACCTCGGTTACGTAGCTCAGTTTTGCCGGTACGTGTAGGAGTGACCGGTCGTATCTGGCGGATGTGGATCAGGGGTTTGGGTAATTGAGTCCAGTTGAGGGTGAACTGGGACAGTTTGAGTAAGTTGAAAACTAATTCCCATTATTTCGTAGTCGTTCTATATTAAAGTTTAACTTGTAGCTAAGCATGACGCTACACTGTTTGCCTTTTAATAATTTACTATAATTTATATAACT
The DNA here is from genome assembly GCA_033556935.1 of Timema podura. Lineage (NCBI taxonomy): Eukaryota > Metazoa > Arthropoda > Insecta > Phasmatodea > Timematidae > Timema > Timema podura. Next base: position 36,628,182 of record JAVRXN010000009.1, read on the forward strand.
GGCCTTGTGATATAGTTGTCAGAGCCCCTGACGGCTAACCTAGAGGTCCCAGTTGGATTCCCAGCTGGAACCGGGAGGTTTTTTACGAAGGGTGAATAATTCGCATGGCCACCAGGGTGTGTTTAGTTGGGCTTAAGTTAGGTTAATATATTAACTGAATCCATCAAATTATATTCACTATCATCATCCTCACACCACATCGGGACATGGAAAGAGTCTCCACGTTAAGGATGTACGATTAGTACGAGTACATTCGAGGGTCTACTGGACAACGGTACATTAGTACTGGCTAATCATTCTGCAAACTTATCTACAGATTGTTAAAGGCCAGACACTAAATTATTATTATCATTGTCATTTTTATGTTGTTACTGTAGATTGCATATCTTTCCTGTATTGGAACCTTTTAAAAGGGGATAGGCTTTATTTGAATAATCTGACGCAGTATTCATTCTTAAGTGCGTGGCAGGTGTATGTTTGTCAAGGCGAAATCACAAGGATCCTTGAGACGATTCGAATACAGCTCAGTGCATTTAATTTCCGTCGGTATCTGACCGGTTAAATCTACCATAGCAGGAACTATTACAGGAACGTAAAGCCTGCAAGTTCTAGCGTGTAGTTTACTGTATCATATATCATGTACTGGTACAGAGTTGTACTAGGGGATACAACAAAGTTGCAGGTCTATCGTCGTTGACCACAAAGTAATGGAACTCAAATTATACACTGTTTTGCTCTAAAGCAACATAAAGGATAGTGTAGGTTGCGACTAGCTACTAATTATAAAAACAATTTTTTTTGAATAATTCTATTTTTAAATAGTTATTTTAGTTATAAATAACTTAATTACTGTTAATTATACCAATTATACATTATTATATGATTGTTCTTGATTAATACTATACTCCGATAAGAAATTAACTGACAGTTCCCTTTGAAATTTTCACAGCTGCAGGCGTGTATTGTTAGCATAATAACATCCACATATTTGGCTGTTGGCTATAATTGACACCCCTCTACCTTAGTTTATTTAAAGACCATTCTAACAACTAGATTCCTACGCGAAATTCTTAAGTCAATTTATCACCTCCTGATTAATCGTATTGTGACGATACCTCTATTCATGTTTGAATACAATAGGTAACTTACAAGTTTAGAGCTCTTAGTTTGATAGCAACTTGTTACTAAAATAATTCAATACTAGCACAGATGTTTATTAGGTAAACTT